>ML784073.1:264445-295960 GCA_009831015.1 Picea engelmannii | reverse complement strand
TTAGTTTTTATTTAATTCTTGTTAATAGCTCTATTGTTTTCTTTCTAACCTTTTACCATGCAGCTGTCATGACTAGCAGAGCCCAACTAGGCATGTAAGCACTCACTTTTTGCTCACACATCGACGAAAAGAGTGCAAACAGGTAGTAAGGAAGAGTTGTTCAGTCAAGAAACCAACAACTCGTTATAGAGATTCTTCTCTATCGACTGGTTACTCTTCCAGTCCCTATGGAGAATTTCATTGATGCCTCCTGCATCTCACAGTTTCATCATTGAGTCTATGCTACCAAAGTATTCCATATGTCTCATGCTCTTGTTCAAATGAAGTCTACTAGCATGTGTCATCCATCTCTCAAAAATATTAAATTTTCATGTCGGCCATACCCTTAGTCTGTTTCATAATCACATGATACTATAGTCCTATCTAGCACCCTGGTCCTACTTTCATCATTGGTAGGTAACCTTGAACCCAATAGTTGACATTTCATCATTGTTCGTTGACTGGGTGGTTTCCCTTGTGTTTGACGACAATACATATATTCACACATTGGGATTTGTGGAGTTTCTTGGATTCCATTAGCCTTATTGGTGGTTTCCATGCCTTTGTCGACAATTTTCCTCATTGTTTTCTATTCAGAGGGTCTTTTTCGTGTACCGCTTTCACTTGGAACATGTGAAAGACACACAGGGTCATTGGTTTGTGAACATGTTCTCCATTTGATTTCCTCCAAATCATGAAGCTCCTACTTTGTGCCTCGTGTTGAATGATGAGAGATGCCTTAATGCTCTCCTTTCAGCAGGTCTCCTTCCATCGACTTCAGATCATCTATTCTAGAAATGGGACCTAGAGTCTTATGAGTACCATGAGGCTTGCAGTCATTAGTGGAAGGTTTTATCGCCATTGATAGTTGGGAATACATCAATGTCTCCTGATCAATGGATTATTTTGGTGTTCGACACCGACTCCTTTATTCACACTTGTAAGAATGTACTTGGTGCCTTGATACCTACTTTCATTATCAGTAGGATGTCTCACGTTTGTTAACGGTATACCTCATTGATTAGTAATCAAACGATGTCTCATTGTGTCTAACCTCAACTCCTTTATTCACATGATGTAGACTTGCACCCTTGGCAGATTGTGTAGAAGACTTGAAGACATCACTATGTGGCCACAACTTTCTTGAGATGTTGCTTCCTTTTCATTGGACCAGTACCCATATGAATTCAGTGATCATGGGAGATCAAATTGTACTCCATTGTATACAAATATCTTCAGATTGGTTTTGAAACTGGCTCTACTGGGCCTTGTTTGTGACTATTAAAAATTTTCTCATGTAAACGCATTTGTATTTTCCTATTTGTTATAACCCTAAATTGCACCATACATGCATACCTGGCATCAAACCATCTTACTTGCTATTTTTACCAAGCCATCATTAAGCAACTCTTCTTAAAAACACTATTTTTTAAGATATACTTGCCCTGCACCACTAATGCCTGCATATGTACACTAGCTTCACCACTACTTCCCATGCACGTATGCTAGATGTACCATTACAGCCCACATATGGCCACAAAAGTTGAAAAAATTAAAAAGTTGCAAGGAATTCATTGAGATTACGGGGTATTGGGTAGTTTTCCAATTGTCCCACTGTCTATATCCCATCGCCCAATAGAATAACCATTCTTTTGTCATATAAAATGAGGTGTTGGGATCTCATTCCAAAGAGAATCATAAGAAAAATGAAACTCTTCCCATTTCACTTTCCCCCCCTTGCCCCAAGAATTTGCAGCCACATTGTGAGTTTTGAGCCAGAATTCCCTATTCTTTCCTTTTTCCTCATTCATAAGCCTATGCCCATTCTCTAGAGAGAAGTGTGAGAGGAGAAGGATACATGGAAGTAGTTGGAGCTTGGTGAAGAGGAGCCCAGACTAGGTTCGAGGAGTAGTCGCCGATCTCATTTGTAAGTGACTTTGTGAGATTAATATAAAGAAGTACTTTTTCTGTCCTGCCATATGATGTGTTCAATATTTATGTTTGATTTACATTTTATTATGACATCTAACCCACTAATTCATATATAAGATGCATGTCCATAGTTTCTTGTTTGTATTTTTGTGAATGGAGGTCGGCCTTGGGAGGAGATTTGTAGTCGAAGAACAACCAAATGCAAAAGGATCGACACTGGACGCAGAGTTTAAGGTAGAGTTACTAAATCCTTATACATTGTATTTTATGCATGAATGTGGGGTATTGTCGGGGTAGTGATTAAAATTAGGAGACTTTAGATGATTAAATATGCATGAACGTTGAACTCTAGTGTAGTCCATAGGGGGATTTTCCCACTATAGCATAGTTGGCGACCATACTAGGAAAGACTTTAGGGTTTTTTGGGGATATTTTTGGGTGTTTTAATTGGTTTGTTTACATTTTTTGAGTTTTCTGTAAGTTTCTGAGTCTTTAAGGGATTCTGGTCTACCATACCAGTACTCCCTGCCTAGTCAGCTTCACTGTTAGTTTTCTTTTTGGGAAGTTACAGAGGTGTACGCGGCCTGCAGTGGGCCTGCACGTGTACATACACACCCTACCTTTGGACAACCCGCGTACATATGTAGGTTGATTAAGTGTCAGTAGCGTGCCTGTGTCAGGAAACGTTTTCCTCAAGAAGGGGCAGTCAACTTCTTCCCTGATTGAATTCATACTTCTCAGGGGTTTCTTGATCTAGTACTGGTCTCTCTTGTTATAATCTTTAGCTTGGGTTTGACGTCAGTTTTCTTATGTTTTAAAGATTTCTTATGTTTCCTATCTTTTAAAACTTAATTTTATCTTGAAATTTTAAGAAAAATGAGTTGCATTTTGAAAACAAATTCCCCCTCATGGTCGTGGGGGGGGGGCATGAATCGTGTATTCATCAATTTATTTTAAAGTCTTTTGTTACTTCTGCTTTGATTAGAAGAAAATATAAAAAAAAAAACTTAGATTGTTAGGTCTCTTTCTTTCTTGACATTTGCTCTGCATTGTTATTTGAAAAAGAAAAAGAAATTAGCATAGTGTTGTGTTTTCTTCTCATTTTAAAATCATTTCAAAAGAAAAATAAGAAAGATAATCCTTCTTTGCTAGTGTTCTTATAAGTTTCATTTTTTGCAAGTGTCTTAACAACATCAGTTGCACCACGACACCCCTTTTGAGTAAATCAAGACTTAAAAACAACACTAATTAAAATTAATTAGACTTTTATGTTTGTAGGGTCAATCAACTAGTCTAGGCTAGAGCCTTGATTTATTGTTGGAGGGGAAACTCTTCAAGGCTATAAAACAAACATAGGAGTCAGAGCTAGGGAGTGTAAAAGTCCAGTAAACATGAAATTTATCTGGGACCCCAATCTAACATAGGGTATAAACATGAGGTCGCGTGCGGAAAGGTAGCGGAGATAATTCCTCCAAAGACAGACCAAGCGTAGTGGGGAATGCATATTGAGGACTTGTCTTGGGATTCCATTGATCACATTTGACAGAGAGCTTCATGGGTCTCAAATCCGTTCAAGGTCCTCAGTCGTCTTCTGGAACACTTTATTTTGATACCCTCGATAGGTTTTGGGCTTGATACCCTTGTCATTGCGGTCCACCTGACTGCTGACTGTACCCGCCTGGTGACTGTTCGCGACCTGGAAACCTTGTTGACTTTATTTTAGGGACTTACACAGGTGACTGTGGGGGTATACCGTGGTACCTAGGGAAAATGTTGGGCCACGCTTTGCAAAGTATACCTAGAGGGTGCTTCCATGTTCGAGTTGCACTTGCACCAGTCAGTTTCTCTAGTGTTGGCTGGCGTAACTGTTCTTCCAACTAGATAGTCATTTTCTTGATTTGACTTTAGGAACTTTTAGTGTGTGCTCTGTGCTCCCTAGTTTTCCATAGTGAGTTAGCCAGTCATTTCTTTGGGTCTATGACCTAGGGTGGTAGACCACCCACTCCACTAGTCGTGAGGACTTTTTGGTCTTTCGCTTAGAAACCTGGAGCCGCCTCTTTATAGGTGTTGTTTTGATAACATTGATTCGCCAAAGTCAGTGTGTGAGACTTTTATGGACTTGAACGATCCTGCAAGGGGAGAACCTATGCATAAGATATTCATGGCTAAAGTTCTGGATGATACCAACCAAGGAAACCCTTCTCAAGGGGATTCTTGTGCTTTTCCTTTTCTCGAAAACGTTGGTGTCCCTTTGATGGCCACTTTGTACATTCCTGGGTTGAATGTGGGACTACCAGTTTGGTTGGGTACCATTCCAAATGTCCCGAATGCTCTTGGTGCTTCTCAGTTAAGAACCTTATGTCATGGGCACCATGTTGATGTTCCTTTGTCAGTGAAGACTTCTCCTCCTCCTTCTCTCACCTCTGGTGAAAGTACAGTTACTAGTAACCGAAAGTCTAAACGAAGTAGAAAGAGAAAGAATAGGAAAAATAAGTCACCAACCTCTACAAGTCATGTTGAGGATAGTTCCTCAACCTCTGCAAGTCATGTTTAATACTGGGACCCAACCTCTACAAGTCATGCTAGGGGAAAGCACCTAGCCTCTGCAAGTCATGTTGGGGGAAAAAGTCCAGTCACTGCTAGTCATACTGGTAATAGGTCTGTAGCCTCTGTGAGTCATGTTATCGACCCATCACCAACCTATGCAAGTCACGTTGGAGATGTGAAACCAACCACTGCCAGTCATGCTGGGGGAATTGATTCTATTGAGAAACCTATATGGATAGGATGTAAGCCTAAGTTCCATTGTAATATTTGCAAGGGAGATCACCTTACTCATTTTTTCCCTAGCATTCCATAGGTACGGATATTGTGGTCACTGTCTGCAAGATCTTCTGATTCTAAGTCTTCTAAGGTTTCCTCACAGTCTATTCATCCATTGGTTGATAAAGTGGTCATGTTGATGCAGTCATCAACTGATCCCACTCCTCTCTTGGGGGGTGAGTTTCCTTTAGACCATGTATTCTCGTAGCCTATTCATCCATTGGTTGAGAAAGTGGTCATGTTGATGCAGTCATCGACTGATCCCACTCCTCTTTTGGGGGGTGAGGTGCCTTTAGACCATATAGTCTCATAGCCTATTCAACCATTGGTTGAGAAAGTGTTCATGTTGATGCAGTCATCGACTGATCCCACTCCTCTTTTAGGGGGTGAGGTGCCTTTATACCATGTAGTCTTGCATCCTATTCACTGGTTGAGAAAGTGATCATGTCGATGAAGCGATCGACTGATCCCACTCCTATTTTGGGGGGTGAATTGCCTTTAGACCATGTAGTCTCGCAGCCTATTCAACTATTGGTTGAGAAAGTGCTCACACCGATACAATCTTTAGTTGATCCCACTCTTCTCTTGGGGAATGATGTGTCTACCGATTATGTTTTTAGCATTTCCAGTTCAGTACTTTCAGAACAAGGGGGCATTCCGCTCGCTTTGAGAACACCCCCTCCAAGCCCTAGGATGGTTTCCTTTGATTGGAATGACCTTGTTGAATCTTGTCTTCCTTCTTACACACCCTTTCAAATAAGGGTTGAAGTTAATTCAACAAACATTTATTGATGTATTGTGGATGAAGGAGCCTCTACAAGTATTTTATCCTCCTCAGTTTGGAAAGTCTTGGGATCTCCTGAGCTTGTGTCTTCTTCGCATGAGCTGTTGGCTTTTGGCAGATGTCCTAGTGAATATTTGGGGGTTCTTCGTCAGTTACCTATCTCGTTAGGTGGGAATATTGTCTTTGTTGATGTTATAGTGGTGCAAGGCCCGTTAGATTTTAATATGATTCTCGGGCGTGATTATGTATATGCTATGAACGTTGTGGTGTCTACACTCTTCTCGGTGATGCATTTCCCTCACAATGGAAGCATTGTCACTATCGACCAGCTGGCATTTGATAATCACCATCCTAATTCAACGTTAGTTCAGGCTGCCCCTTTATATGTTCCTAGTGTTCATTTAGACTCTACCCCACCACAGATTAATAATGTGGAGTCTTATCCTCAGTGTTCAATTTCTTCTGAGCAGGAACTTGTGCAATCATGTTTTCCCTCTTGAGACTTGGTATCAGTAATTGATCCATTGGTTTATCCAATGGGGGCATGGGAGCCCTTGCTTCCCCCTCTAGGTCCAAGTGATTTTGAGTTTCCTTCCAAGTCTGAACTCGTTGTTTGTAGATCCTCAAGCCCTTGTGATTGTGATTCTTTGTTGATAGACTCTTCCAGTCCTGGCCAGAGCCTCCATCGTCATATGGAATATGGTCAGTTTACTTCACCTTTTGGGACTGTCAACCCTTGTTTGCGTGATTTCTCGGATTTTGAAATTCCTTCAAATGAGGCTATCCTTGAAGCCATGACTACGGTTTCTATACCGTGGGAGGAATTACACCGTGGTTTGTGTTTTCTTCCCTTTTGGGAGACTTTCCAAGTTGACTATCGAAGAGACTCTTGGTCTGAGCCTAGTAGTGGGCTCTACCTGAACCAATTTCATACATGAGTCGTAGCCCCCTTGAGTCTTCTTTTAAGCCCTTTTCAGACACCCTAAACATGAAAATATTGCCAAGCGATATTGTTGTCCTTCATGCTCGCCAAACTAAAATTTGAAGGCACGTCTGTCTGGCGGTAGTTTACCCATTTTTTGGTCTGGATGGTCAATTGTACGAACAAAGGTATACTCTAGGGACTTTGGTTCGCTAGAAGAGTATTCTCAGGTATAAGTTTAACCCTTTTTCAGGCCCGAGGGACTAAATTTACAAAAAGGGAACCCCCACAGAGTCCATAGTTAATCTCTTTTCAGACTCTCTAAACTTGAAAAGATCGTCGAGTGACCTTGTTCCTTCACACTCGTTAAATTGGTCCAGAAGAACATCACATACATAGTCCATAGTTAAGCTCTTTTCAAACTCCCTAAAATTGAAAAGATCATCGAGTGACCTTGTTCTTTCACACTTGTTAATTGGTTCAGAAAAACATCTACTGGCATGAGTTTACCCCTTTTTTCGGCCTGTAGATGAAGGAGGAAAAAGGTACACCTTGGGAGATTCGTCTTGTCGGGAGAATTCTCCTAAGTATATTTTATACTTTTTCGGGCCAAGGAGACTAAATATAGAAAAAGGCAGCGAGTTGAGAGTTAATCTCTTTTCAGACTCCTTAAAATTGAAAATATTGTCAAGTGATCTTGTCTCTGTCACAGTCGTTAAAATGGTTCTGAATAAACATCTTTTTGGTTTTGTTTTATCCCTTTTTTGATCCAACTAGACTATCTTCGAAAAAGGTACCCCAGTGGAGTCTTCTTTTATGCTTTTTCAGACTCTCTAAAAATGAAAAACCACCGAGATTACCTTCTTTGGGATCGTAAAAAATACATTGAAGGGGGTTTCATCGTGTCCTGCTAATCACAGTTGCATATCTGCATATTTGGCCCAATGTCGGATCCATGTTTCTCTCAACTGAACCTTTGAAGCATGCCTTATACGCAAGCCTAGTATCACTTTGCCTCTGCGACTTGACACCTTGACCCATGGAGGAATTTTCCCCGAGTGTCATTTTCCTGCACAGGTCTCCTTTCTTTGAGCCTTAGTGTGTTCCTTGCGCTTGGAACTAGTATTTTTGCAACACTCATTCCTCCTTTTTAACGTAGCATTATTTTATCAAATATACCCCAAAAAGAGGATTGGAAAAGTATTTTCTTTTTATGGTAGCACAATGAGTCTCCCTTGGACAAATAACATCCTTTCATTTGTATGCAAGCATTGGGATTTAATATGACCTTAGGAAGTTGTTCTCGCTACATAGAGCTGTGTCCTCCTCTGTCTGGTTATTCTTCCAAACATATGGAGAGTTTGTGTTTCCTCCTTCATCGTGAACTTATGTAAATGTCATGCTGCCTAAGTTTGATCATCAGTCATGCTATTGTCCAAGGGAAGTTTTACCCAAATTGAGTCGGCCCTTCTACAATTTGTCTCTTGACCTCATGCCCGACCATCCTGACAGTCCAATCAAGTCCTTGTTCGAAATCAATGAATTTATTTTCCTGATCATCGAGATCCTCTTGTTTGTTCCCCGTCGAGTTATCGAAGACCTCTGGGTAGTGAATTCATACACTCATATTACACTCCTACCTGAGTTTTAAGATCTTGAAGTTGTTTCTCGATCTTTGAAGATCTCATCTCCAGCCATCAGGTGTCATTTGGTTTCTTGAAGATGGATACTATACATGTATATCTTTGATTTTGAGATTTAGATCAGTTGTGTATTGCTCGCGGCTACACTTTATATAGTTATATGACATGGATATGCTATGTATTTGATTGACAACCATGATTTATTTCATCCCAAGAATGGGTATGCCCGCCTTGGTGAGACAATTGTTATTTTGCAGATGGCACCTCCCGAACTCTGGTCCCAGGCTCACTCGCTTCGTATGTTGGTGAATATTTGTAATTTATTTCATCCATCTGATGCTCTTCTAACCTCACACATTAGGGGGCATCTGTTATAACCCTAAATTTCACCATACATGCATACCTGGCATCAGGCCATATTACTTGTTATTTTTTCCAAGTCATCACTGAGCAAGTCTTCTTAAAAACACTATTTTTGAATATGTATGTGCCCTGCACCACTACTGCCCACATATCTACGCTAGATACACCACTACTTCCCATGTATGTATGTTAGCTACACCATTACATCCCGCGTATTCCCACAAAAGTTGCAAAAATTAAAAATTTGCAAGGAATTCGTTGAGATTACGGGCTATTGGGTAGTTTTCCAACTATCCCACCCCCTATAGCCCGCCACCCAACCGAATAAACATCCTTTTTTCATATGAAATTAGGTGTTGGGGTATCATTCCAAAGAGAATAATAAGAACAGTGAAACTCTTCCCATTTCACTTTCCCTCCTTGCCCCAAGAATTTGCAGCCACATTGTGAGTTTTGAGCCATAATTCCCTATTCTTTCCTTTTCCCTCATTCATAAGCCTATGCCCATTCTCTAGAGAGAAGTGTGAGAGGAGAAGGATACGTGGAAGCAGTTGGAGCTTGGTAAAGAGGAGCCCAGACCAGGTTCGAGGAGCAGTCACCGATCTCATTTGTAAGTGACTATGTGAGATTAATATAAAGAAGTACTTTTTCTATCCCTCCATATGATGTGTTCAATATTTATGTTTGATTTACATTTTATTATGACATCTAACCCACTAATTCATATATAATATGCATTTTCGTAGTTTCTTGTTTGTCTTTTGGTGAATGAAGGTCGACCTTGGGGGGAGATTTGTAGTCGAGGAACAACCGAACGCAAAAGGATCGACACCAGACGTGGAGTTTAAGGTAGAGTTACCGGGTCCTTATACATTGTATTTTATGCATGAATGCGGGGTATTGTTGGGGTAGTGACTAAAAGTATGATACTTTAGACGGTTATCTCTGCCTTCACATTGAACCCTAGTGTAGTCCATAGGGGGGTTTTCCTGCTATAGAACTATTCATGGCCACAAACAGTTGTTTGGTATATTTTCACATGGATCTGCAGTGTAAGTCAATTGGCATCTATGTATGTAGAGTTAGTGCAGAATGTAATGAGCAACTAGTTCTTCCAGCTAGTTCCCCATCACTCCACTTCTGGGTTTTTTATAATGTGTTTCAGACATCGCAGATACTCCTCTGACCTCACACATTAGGGGGCATCTGTTATAGCAAGATTTGTCTCACCCTATGAAATCTTGCACATGAGGCCTTTTTCCATTTCCCTATGTAGAATTATCATCCATGTTTGTAAGTTCTAGAGCTAAACAAATACATTTTTTCCACATGTACACACCTTGCCTACTATACAACATGCGTATACACAAGATACTCCACTACAAACCACGTACATCGGGATTTGTGCCCCAAAAAATGAAAAATGGAGTCGGGTTTCCATGTCACGACAAGAGATCTATGATCCTTGGCCTTCCATATACTGGAAACGCTCCAACTTGACCTTTTAGTTCCATTTGAGGGCTATAAATGGGCCAATTTTGAGCTATGGAAAGGAGGAGAAAGAATTCAACTTTGAGAGAAAAGTTACTCTGGAGAAATTATTTACTTCATATTGAGACTGCATCCCTTTGTCCTTTAAGTCTGAACACAGTGTTCAACCCCCAAGCTCTTGCCTTATTGATTGAGAACCTCATTGTCTTTCTTCTATGTGATTTCCTTTGGTGGAGGATTGAACTGGTGGAGGACCAGTTGGAAGGAACTTATTTTCTCAGTTCCAAACTGTGCTGACACGAAAGTCTGTAACATTTTCACTTCTGTTGATCATATATTAATCTAAATACTCTTTTCCTGTCCAATTGATATCTCACAAATATTTGAATTATTATCCATGGGCATATTTGTTATGTATATTAATGGATTATGCTATCTAATTTGCTAACGTCTTATATTATCACCATATTATTTCTTTCCTTGGTTGTTGAGAACTAGTTGCAGGTATATAGCTTTGGTTCAAAGTGCTCAATAGTGGACTTCATCGAACATTTGGACGAGGTAGGAATTTTATCTTATCTCGCTAGCATATTGGTTTATAAATAACATATTTTGGGATAGAATTGGTTTCTACAGTCATTTCCGTCTATTGTGGTTTACCCTATCCATAGAGATTTTTTCCCTCATAACATTCACTCCCGTAACTGCTTGAGAGACTAGACTAGGTGGCACTTCACTCTCATAGTTGTTGGTGTGTGTCCAGATCACTCTAGACCACCACTATGGCACATTGGTTCTCCTCGAGTGCACAATCATTGAGTTATACAGAGTATATCATGTGTAAATGATTCATTATTCATAACAATTAATGATAATTCTTCTATTCTTTCTCTCCTTCTTCTTATTTCTCAATTTCTCTATGCAAATGTGTGTATTATTGTTTATATAGATCTATTATGTGTAGGTTCAACACATTTACAAGGCCAAGCCGTAATATGGTGGGAAACACATTCCTCGTGACTACAAACTTGGACAACCATGTCGACTTACTTTATATAACGCTATGGAGAAAAGACGATGGCTAAAACAATCGATATTCCTCTCTTCAAAATCAGATATGAACCAGTGGAACACATTCACCGCTTCGAAAATGAATTACGCATAATAGGATACATGGATGAAATAGCATGGTCGCATATGTTCTCAAATACGGTGGATGAAATACCACACAAATGGTACAAAATAGAAGGTGTGTGGTCACACATTCAATTGTATTGATATTAGAGAGAACTTTTACCAAAGATTTTGAATTTACCCTGGAAGAAGAAAATTTAAGAGAATTAACCCAATAAATCAAAAGTTTTCTTGAAAAACTGGCTCCAACCATGCAAAAAGAAAGAGAAAAAATGACTATCGATATAGGATCGACATCGATGTGCCACCTTATTTCGACAAATAATAATGAAAATACAACAACATGAAGAGTTCACATGGAAAACACAAGCTGTCAAGGCCAAATCTTTCGATGGAAAAGTGATCACCCAGTTATGCAAAACTATGTAAAATCAATATTAAAAATAACCAAGGAAGAAAAGGATGATCTTGAACAACCCGAATTCCCGAAAATATTCACCAAAGTCAAGGAAGGGGAATGACACCTGGATGAAGAAAAACCACTAGAATGGATGAATGTTGAAATAAAGACAAAAGAGTTTGATATATCAAATGTCAATCGACCCAAAATGGAATGAGTAGGTGACTACTAGTTGGAAAGACAAACAACTGACATAGTCGACTTGCTAAAGGAATACCAAGATGTCTTTGCCCGAGACTATAAATATTTAAAAGGACTTGTAGAAGAAATGGGATAAATGAAAATCAAACTTATCCCTGGGGAAAATCCAATTAAAAAATGACCTTATAAATTAGCACACAAATATAAGTTGATCATCTATAAAGAAATTAATGGAATGTTAGCATCATACATCATATATCCAATCGAAAAATCAAAATGGGAAAGTCCTATGGTGGTTCAACTGAAGAAGAATGACCCTAAAAAGTTAAGAATCTGTGTTGAATTCCAAGGACTCAACAAATTGACTTGGATGGATCCATTCCCCACCCCATTTGTCGATGAAATAATCAATGAAGTCGCATGTCATGAATGTTATTCATTCACAGGAGGGTTTTCAGGATATAATCAAGTACCTATAGATAAATAATACTAACCAAAGATGACATTTGTATCTGAGTTTGGCTCCTTCGCCTATAAGGTAATGCCATTTGGGATAAAGAATTCCATGATAGTATTTCCAAGAATAGTGGTAAAATAATTTCAAGAATACATCTACAAGAAAAAGGTTGTTTATTTCGACGACTAGACTATATACAACCTATTTAAAAACCATATATAATGGCTCAGATTAATGCTTGAATGATGCATACAAATTCAATTGTCTCTCAATATTAAGAAATGCATCTTTTCCACCCTGATTGGCATTCTCCTAGGACACGTGGTATGCAAAGTGTTATAGAAAGTTTTTACTCACCCCATGAAACTTTCTTAGAAGGACTTTCCATTTCCCTATGCAGAGTTGAAGTCCCCTTTTTCACTTCCCAGAGCCAAAAAATCATACTTTACCATATATACGCGCCCTACAAGTTAGACAACATGTGTATATGTAGGTTTTACCACTACATCCCACATACATCGAGTTTGGTGCTCAAAGTTAAAAATTGTGTCGAGTTTCCATGTCACGTCACGAGATCCATGATCCTTGACCTTCCATATACTAGAAACGTTTCGACTCAGCCCTTCAGTTCCATTTGAAGGCTATAAATTGGGCCATATCCAAACTGTGGAGGAGGAGAGAATTCAACTTTTGAGAGAAAATATACTCTAGAGAGATTTTCACTTCACATTGAGTCTGCATCCCTTTGTCCTTTAAAGTTCGAACACATTATTCATCCTCCAAGATTTTCCCTCTTTGATGGAGAACCTCATTGTCTCTCTTATATGAGTTTTCCTTTGGTGGAGGATTGAAGTGGTGGAAGCCCAGCTGGAAAGGACTTAGTTTCTCGATTCTGAGAGGTGCCGACACAAAATTTTGTCACTTATACACTTTTGTTTATCATATTTTAATAGAAATACTCTTTTCTCGTCCAATTGATATCTTGCAAATATTTGATTATTATTCCATGGGCGTATTTGTTATGAATGTTAATGGATTATGCTATTGTATGTGCTAAAATTATATATTATCACCATATGCTTGCGTATATTGGTTGTTGAGGACAAGTTGCAAGTATAAATATTTGAGTTGCGTGCTCAAGTACGGTCTTCATCGAACGCCCAAACGAGGTAGGATTTTTATCTTGTCTTGTTAGAATTTTCATTTATATAGCATACTTGGGATTATAGTTTATTTTTGTAGTCATTTCGTTTGTTGTGGTTTACCCCATGCCAGAGAGTGATTTTCCTCATAACACAAGGATGGTGTAAAATTCTACATGGAAAAAATAAAATCATCCTCGACTTGAAACCACCCGTAAATCATAAACAAATTAAAATCTTCCTTGAGAATATTGGGTATTATAGAAAATTTATATGCCACTATTCAGATATTACTTTTCCAATGAATGAGCTACTTCAAAAATAAATTGAGTTCATATGGAGCCTAGAATTCCAAGATTCATTCGAATTCTTAAAGAAAAAACTGGTCAAAGCTCCTATATTAAATTCCCTGACTAGTGGAGAATATTTCACGTACATGTTGATGCTTCAAATTTCATTGTAGGGTTGGTTCTCACACAACCATATGATGACACAATTGACCACCCTAATTATTATTCTTATGCTAGTCATGAGATAAATAAAGCATAAAGGAATTACTCAACCACAGAAAGGGAATCCATGTCGATGATATTTGCATTGCATAAATTTCGACATTATTTACTTGCGAACCCATTCACATTTTTTACTGATCATCATGCACTAAAGTATCTAGTCAGTAAACCTATACATCAGAAAATATATGTCGTTGGTTATTTTTATTCCAAGAATTTGAATTCGATATAATCTTCCGATCAGGAAAAATTATCGTCCGACCCGACCATCTGTTTCGATTGGAGACATGGGAAGACTCAACCGAAATAGAGGATGATATTCTAGAAACACATATATTTTGTGTCGAGGCAACCCCAAAATATCTGGAAGAAATAGAAAAATTCTTGGAAGAGGGGAAGACACCCGCAGATATCCCAACAAATAAAATGAAAGTGCTAGCTTTAAGAGCAACACAATTCACCATCATATATATATATATAATGGGACTCGATGACATCTTGAGGAGATGTTATTTAGAACATGAATGAGAAGACATCATCAATGAAGCACATGCGAGACCATCTAGGGGTCACTTATAGGCCGAAACGATGACTCAAAAGATACTTCAAGCAGGTTTGTGGTGGTCGACCCTACACAAAGACTATTGGGAACAGGTTAAAAAAATTGATAGGTGCCAAAGAATGAGATGACCTATGTGGAAAAATGAAATGCCATTACAATCAGTGAACTCTAATCTACCATTTGAAATATGGTCCATTGACTTTGTCGGTCTATTTCCCCAAAGAGAAAGAATAACATGAAAACAATATATTATTACTGTAGTTGAATATGTGACCAAGTTGACGGAAGAGGAACTAGTCAAAACATGTAATAAAGAAGTCACAACAAAGTTTATCTATGAGAACATAATAACAAGATTCAGATGTCCACTAACACTAATCAAGTGATCAAGGGAGACATTTTGTAAACATGACAATCCAAGTCCTTCTAAAGAAATTTCTCATTGATTACAGAAGAATAAATGCATACCATCCCCAAGAAAATGGTGTTGTTGAATCATTTAATAAAACGATACACAAAGGACTCATTAAAATCTGTGGCAAAGACAAGAATAATAGGGATGACAAAATTCCTGCAGTTCTATGGGAATATATATCTGCATATAAGATATCGATTGGACAAACCCCCTTTAAATTGGTCTATGTATAAGAAGTCGTGATTCCACTTCACTACTGGGCCAACTCAGATAGGGTAGAAGTTTTTTCCAAATTCAACCAAGGTAGAAGGTTGAATGACCGACTTTACCAATTGAATAAATTAGAAGAAGGAATATTAATAGCAATGCACCACCAAGAAGTAAAAAACAAACAACAGAAAGCATGGCATGATCGAGTTCTAAAAAAGAAGGAGATGAAAAATGGAGACCTGGTTCTATTATATGACAGTTGAGTCAAAGGAAAAACCATGAAGTTAGAAACAACATGGCTTGGTCTATATATTATAGAAGATATTCAATTGACATGAGTGGTTCAACAATGAAATTTGTTGGGGCATCCATTTAAAAAAAGTAATTAATTGATCATGATTAAAGAAGTATAATACATAATAATGATGAACCATGTTGGAAAATTTGGCAGAAAATAATGCCAATGGGGACCGACCAGAACTGGAAATTCATATGTAATAGTCTGGTTGAAGTCGAATAATATAGATTAATAACATTAATAAGAAAATAAATTATTCTTACATTAATAAACTAAAGTCAGTTATAAATAATTTAGGTATAAAATTTAGGTACAAAAAACTGTTATAGGAAAAATCAAGTATTAAAGAAGCCCCAAATCCTTGAAGAAAAGTAAGGAAAAAGAAGAATGGAGAGAGAAAGAATCCCCTAGTCAAGTCATAGAACTATAGGAGAAAGTAGACGAATAAAATATGTACACATGGCCCCATCTCCATACTTGCGAGAATTATTCATAAAGCGACAGTCGATTGATCGAGGAAGATCCCAATCAAGTGAGTGGAACCATCATACAAGTAAGGAGAATTACAATAAAAAAGATGAGCATAGTAATTATCAATACCGTCGACCAAGAAGAACTGTCAATAGGAAACCTAATGATACAAAATAAACAGTCGGTCGACTCATGTATCGACCAAGGATTAAAAGAGAAGACTTAGTCGATCGAGCATGAGGAAAAATTGACCACGAAAATTTTGACTGCAGAAAGGACAGTGCACTTAAGCCATGATAAGAAAGGACCAAAAAACACGATAGAAACATTAATGATTGATGTGATGTAGAATATTGTTGCACAACCACTGATATAACTGTGGATCGACTCGACATGTACGAAAATCAATTTGAAACCTACAAAATTGATGCTTCACAAGACTCACATGTGTTCCAAATAGGCACTACCCTAGATGCCCCCTCATATGAGTAGACTAAACCATTAAAAATTATGACTGAGGCACATGATTCTATGGAACAACTGGCCACATTTAATCTGAATTTACCACTCCCATCTATAGATATAAAATATTCCTATGACTTCACATTATTTCTATTCTCTCCCCCACAACATAGTGTAGAGACGATTGAGCATGTGAGTGAACCCAAAATTTACCCAGACTTGTTGAATACCATCGAACTCGATTTAGATATGCCAAGAATGAGAGGTCAAGTCTCTGATACAATGGAAGAAACAAGATCAAGACATAAGTTCGATAGAGTGACCAGAATGTTGCTGCGAATCCGGATGCAGACCATCCGACATTCGCGGATAGAGGAGATGGACTAGTGTAAAAAATGGCAAAAATTTCACAGAATGGGGGATAGATGAAGGCCACTAGAAGGATGAAACACAATTCCTAGCAAATGTAGGATTCAGGCACCTCTTAGGAGCACCGGTCTCCAACTTAGGTTGATAGAAAGAAGAGACAACAAAATTCATTTTCAGTCGATATCATCATGGATATATCAGGCTTGATAACCCAATAAAAATAACAAGATGACTCATTCATTGAATCGCTGACATTTTGAAGACTGGGGTCAAGGTGCCAAAAAATTCTAATGCAAATGACTGGATGTAATTGTTGACTGGGTCGACAACAACTAAGAAATCGAAAGGGTTACTTATTTAAAAAACCCCCAACCTGCGAGAAAAATGGAATGTAATAATTGTACCATTTTTCTTTACACCAGTTGGTCGGGTGCCCAACGTAAAAATGACTATGGTAGAGTTGATCAGCCAAATATTTTAGAAGTCAGAAATCTTCAACTAGGAAGAATATATTTTTGACATCATCCAAACAAAATGCAAGGAATGTAAAGAATCAGGTAAGGCTATCAAGTTCCCTTCCTTGCTAATATGGATACCAATGGAGCAGTATATCCTAGTCGACGAACCCACTTTCACAATAAATAAAGTTCTGACAATGGAAAAATACAAATTTTTTGCAACAGAGCAAGATGGTGCCTCTAGATCACTGCCCCCATAAGAAATGTTTCGAATATGGGTCATAAAATTAAAGAATAGCTCACATAGATGGTGTTTCAAGGAAGAATTATGTCGGGCCCTTTCGACACTCTGTCATATTCAACTAGAAATCGACTACACCAAAATTTGGTGCAGAATTGAGTCGGCCTCAAAACTAGAGGAACTATATTATCAGCTGACATCAAAAGAAATATTCACTGAGTTAGAAAGACAAATAGGACAAGAGATGGAAATCCCCCTTGAAATTAATAAACCATGATTGTCATTAGTATTTCCTCTTACTGATGCAGAACAAGAAGAGGAAAGAGAAGCATAATTATATGCCAACCCCTTTTTTGAAGACCTAGAAGCACTAACAATTATCCATGTGAGGCCCTTGCCAGCAAAAATAAAGTAGTTAGCAAAGAAAGATAAAGGTAAAAAGGTATTCGGATTCAAATAAATATTCTTTGACACAGAAGATATTTAGATGGAGACTTTTCAATCCACTGAAGGAATTGACTTTAATGACCCAACAATCCAAGAGAAGCTGACTAGCATTACAAGCAAAATTGCTGAAAAAATTAAGCAGTTGGAGAAGCAGAACCAATAGAAGAGAACTACACTGAAGAATATTTTAGGCTGATCGATTATACCAAGAATGAAGGAGGCCATGGAGAAAGAAAAAGTACAAAAACAACAAGTCAAGAAACTTAAAGATACAATTCAAAAAATTGAAACAAGGGGAAAAATAAGAAAAATATCCTCAAGACTCAGAACACTATAGTCACACTGACAAGGATTACAAAAAACTATACATAAATGGAATTCAGGATAAATCTGACACCCTAAAAGAAAAGAACGATTGACTCAACAACCGAATTGACACAAGAATCCCCCCGATAGAAATAGTCAAGGAATGACTGACAAAGAAGAAGAAAAGATCATTCATCATTGACGAGTCTTCAAAAGAAACACAACCATATCAATCGTCCACATCGGTCGATGAAGAGATCAAAATCAATAGGCTAGACCAACATGAGTCAGTCATAGAACCATCAACACAGACGGCTAATCCATTTGAAAATGTACAACAACAGGTCGGGCCTTAGGAAGTCGACACCCATGATGTTAATACTCATGAATTGGAGCCAGTAGAGACAATTCCAGACATATCCACAGAAGAAGAACAAATGAAGAAACAAGATATCTTGGAATAAAAAAAACAAAGGAAGGAACATAGAAAATAATCCCTTATTGGAAAACCCCCCGAATAAGAATACAAAACAAGGACAAAAGCGGGATCAACAAGCTCCCTTGCAAAAAGAAACACAACAAAAATGATAGGAGGAAACAACAAAAGGGGAAAATGTCGATCATAATCACTCATTTGCATAGCAACAACATAATCACTCATCTGCACAATTGACAACACAAGGCCAAGATAAATAGGGGGGCGGGGGGGGAATGTCAGAGAAGAGTAAGAAAAAGAAACCGTCTAAAATCATCATCAAAACGACCCGACCTTCCAGCCCATCTGGGTCATCTATTGAAACTACACTCGACCCGACAAAAATATCCGACCATAACTTGTTCGACTTACATCAATCCATCTCAAAATAACCAACAAAGAGGTGGGAACAATTTATTAAGGAAGGAATTCGGGTGTCGAAAATAAAGGAGGATCAAAGGAAAATACTACAAGAACGTAAATAAAAGTCAGGAATCATTTAGGGATGGAGCAACTACAAGAAACTGAGATCCCCATGGTATGTTTTAAATACTTGGTCGAAAGGTTGATAAGAGAATACAATATCAAGTTGAGCTTCTCCAATAGGAAAATAAGAGCATAGAGGAACAACACATCCTAGCAATTATAGCAAATAAAAAAATACAGGAGCATACAACCACCATCCTGACTGAAGAAAACACTAAGTTTAAGGAAGTCAGGAAGAACCTGGACTACACCATCAAGCATGCAGAAAATATTAATTCGATGGTGAGTAATTGATCTTCATACTTTGTAGCTAAATATAGCAAGATCAGAGCACAAAAGGCCGCAGTTGAAAGTGTAGAAAAAATCAGAAACACCACAACCGACATAAAGATAAAGGACACCCTGACAAGCCAGTTGGCTAAGGACAAAGTACTAGAAACAAAACCGAAACAACAATATTAATAATGGAAAAGGGAAGGCCATAAAGCACAGAAAGAGGCTGATAGTGCAGTCCACCGACTCGACCAAGTTAGCAACAATATTCAACAAGTAGAAAAAAAAATTGACCTGGAATCGACCATAGTGCAGGAGGTAGAGATATCAGAAAAACTGAATCACCTACGACAAATGAAGATACTAGGTCTGGAAGCACAACAATCAATAAGTGCATGGAACAAATTTATTCAACACCTACAAAAAGTGTGACCTAGCATACTACAGACAACATTTGAAGCCAATTGAGGGAGCATAACAAAAGAAGCAGTTGAGTCGATCAACAACCCCCGAATAATGCCAGTAGGACAATCAGATATAGTTACATAACTTCTTCAAGCACTATAAAATTTTGCCTCTCTCTCTCTCTCATTCTCATTTTGTAAAAAAGCTAATGTAAAAGAAAAGTTTTCATGCTCCTCTCTTGCTCGAGACGAGCAAAGAATTTAGGTGGGGGGAGATGTTGTAAGGACTAGTCGACTCTGTCGAATAGACCTGAAAGTCAACTAAGAATTAGAAATTCGACTATTGAAGTTGAAAGTATAAGTCGGTCGAAGTCCCAACTAACCGACCGAAAGAGGAATTTAAGTAGTTACAATTGATTGGTAACTGAATATGTAAGTATAAATATACAATCATGTATAAGAGAAAGTGTCTTTGTTGTGTTGTATTGACACATCTGTACATGATAAAGTGATGTTCTTTGGGATTCCACTAATTTGTGTATGTCTTTGTCTATATGTATGAGTATGTGATTCCATTCCTACATATGTAATGAACTACTGGTAACAATCCCCTACTTTTCCATAGATTACAACAACTTAAATGTTTCCATTGTAAGAAAAAGGGACATGAGGAATCACGGTGTTGGAAGTTTCATCCATAATTACGATCAAAGAAATTCAAGGATAAAGGGAAGAAGAAGATTGTTGCATCAAATCATCAGGATCTAGGGTAAGATTCCATAGATGAGTCTAAGATCATGGCCATAGGAATAAAAAGTATATAAGCTATCAATTCAAATTGTTCAGTTAAATACACCAAATTGGAAAGTGATATCGATAAAAAGAAGAGAAGTGATATTTTTCATGTCAGAGTTATAGTCAAGCATACCAAGGTAGATACTTTATTTGATAGTGGATCCCAAGTTAACCTAATATATGAAGAGATTGTTAAGAAGTTGGGTTTAAATACGACACCTCATAAGAATCCATATCCATTAGGATGGGTGTGTGAAGATGCTAACTTGCGAGTGAGGAAACAATGTAAGATCAGTTTTTCAATTATAGCTAAGTTCTTTGACGAGGTTGAGTTAGATGTTGTACCTCTTGACATTTGTGACATTGTCTTGGGCAGTCCATATTTATTTGACAGGAAGGCTGTATTCTTCCGAGAAGATAATACATATCATATTTTCAAGGATGGGGTTGAATATATTGTCAAATATCATCGTATAAAAACTAATGTTTCCTTGGTGAGCACAGGGAAGATGAAGAGACTTGTGAGTGCAAGTAAATATTTTGTTCTCATGATAGTGAAATAGAAATAATAAGATGCAACAAATACTTTATCAGGTTGTGATCCAGATCGTAAATATGAATTGGTCGAAATCGTATCTAATTATGATGAGTTATTTCAGGAACCTTCAGGTTTGCCTTCTAAAAGGGAGGTAGAACATGAAATATATTTGCGACAAGATGTTCCTATTTCGAACATTGGAATGTACAGTTCATTAGTTATCGAGAATGCAAAAATTAAGAAGCAAGTTCAAGAGTTTCTCGATAAAGGAATTATCATGCCAAGCTCCTCTCCATGTGGTTCCCCTATTGTATTAGTTCCAAAAAAAATGCCATGTGGAGGATGTGTATTGATTTCCGAGCACTGAACAAGATTACAGTAAAGAATCATTATCCTCTTCCGAGAATTGATGACTTATTGATCCGTCAGGATTTTTCGAATGACTTATGGTTGAGTTTTTATTTGCATGCATTAATTAACCATTGAGAAACTTAGCGAAATAATGAGAAAAGAAAAGGAATTATACAGCCATATAAATATATGTAGATCTGAAATGCAATGAAAAACAACAAACCATAATACGCAGGTTGATAACGGAGTTCGGCACAACTTTGCCTACGTCTCCGGGCCTTTTCTCTGTGGGGGAGGCTTCTTTATTTCTGTTCAAAACCTCAATAGTACATCATTACAATGTCAAATGGCTTCAAGACTGATCTGGTCATGTTTGCCCAGATCTCTAGAACCATGCACAAAAAATGGCACGCGAAACGGACGTCCGGAGCTCTCAGAAATGGTCCGACAGCATCTCCTCCTCAACGGCTTCCCTGCCTCAAACTGGCTTTGACTTGGCTTCTCCTCAGCATCTCTGCTCTGAATGCTCTCAAAATATGTCCCCATGGCCTCAAAATGGCCTTGGTTAAATAGATGGGAAGTTGGTTATCCATCTCCAACTTCCTCCACGAATTTAGGCTCCAAAAATGTCTAATAACCCCCAAAAATGGATAAAAACCATTAACAATGGGTTAATTACATTAAAATTAACAAAAGTGGTTATAAAACCCACTTTTAAACTATATAATAGTTATAAATGGGCTTAAGCCCCTTCTCCTAGGCACGCGCCCCTCTTGGCGTGGTCACATGACTCAATATGGCCAAGCGCTAGCCCAAAGGGCTAAGTGCTGGCCCTTCTCATGCGTTGACACCTGGTCCTGTTGTGCAACCATGCGACCGTTGGTCGGTTACTGACCACCCGCGCCCATTTAACAAAGTTTATCATTGTGTTATAAAATAAAACACGGGTTATAAACATTCAAATTACCCCACGCCAACCGTCGGGCTAACTAATATATAGCTCGGTCATATTACAAATCAAACGACCGTGGGTCGGGGCTAAGCCCAGGCCCGACTCCCAACCAAAGGTTACAATATTCTAATTCAAATATATATTTCACCGTATTATAAACAAGAACTATCCGGTGGCCCGTTGGTCAGAGGCTTGTTGTAAAGGCGTTGCGGTGGGAGGTTCGGGGTTCGAATCCCCCGAACTCCATAAAACTTTTGACACAACCATATAGGCAAAAACCGGGGTACCACGTGGCAGCCCGTGATTGGGCCATGTGGCACCCAATCATTTTCCAACAAAACTTCCATGTGTCGACATCTGATTCGACGAAGTCAACCAACCAAATCATGCCACTTGTCAACCGCTAATTGGCCCACATCACTGCCATGCGTCGCTACTGTACGCTCTGTCACCTGCCACGTCATCCGCCGTAAATCTTCCCAGTCAGCTTGCCACATTAGCTGCTGATGTCACCTGTGCCACGTGTCACCCTTCCAGTGGTGACACGTGTCACTTCAGGATTGGTCCAATCGTATGCTAAAAATGCCAAATCTGCCTGACACGTGTCATCACCTGGAGCCGCCACGTGTCCTGTACGAACCTACCATGTGTCATCGTACAAACATGCCACGTGTCCTGTATGGACCTGCCACGTGTCATGTACGGACATGACACGTGTCATGTACGGACTGTACAAACAGGTACAGTCAACATCCAAAAATTTTGCCTGTTTGGCTTAGCGGACAGAATGCGATATCTTCTCCATACGGACTCTGTTTGACAAAGTAAATATACCACCGGAATCAGGAAGACGAGCTGGACACAATGGTGTTGGTTTCATCGAATTCCGAGCACTTTCATTTTTGAGCATTTTTCAAGCCCTGACAGGCTTCTGAATCCTATTTTGGATCACACCTCCCAACAATAAGACCTTTTGGTCCCCAAAAGGTTACTGACCACTCAAAAAGCTCGGGATATGCCACCCGGCTTGCTTTGGATCCGATTACATGAATGGAAGCAAAATACAATGAAGTTGAGACATCCACTTCTAGCAGAACCAAGTGACTGGTTTCTTTCCTTCATAATGTTCCTCTTGCTTCGCTAGTAATCCTTCCTCCTTCATGGGTACATGAAAAATCCTTTTGTCCTTCTTTGGATGAAGATCTGGATTAAGCTTCCAACAACTAGCCTTTTGATGTCCACTCTTGTTGCAAAACGTGCAACGAGTTTTTGGCATCCAGACTTGTTTTCCCTTCTCTTTCTTTCGTTGTGGACTTGAGCCTTTATGTCGTGTTTCCTTCCTGGTCGACATAGGTTTCCTATACAAAGTTTGTCTCTTCCAACACTTAGCAACACAATGCTTAGGTGAATGACAATAAGTACATGGATAAAGATTCCACAAGTTCCGGTTTGCTTGATTATGCTTGTTATAATCAAAAGGAGAATTAATAAAAACATGACCATTATACCTTCCATGCTGATCTTCACTTTTCTTTGGAGATGACTTGCATTCACTACCATAGTCCTGAAGTGATGCGCCATTTCCTTTTGTGAAGTATTCCTGCAATGTCTTAAGTTGGCCATTTGAAGGATTACTTGCTTCCGAAGATTTGGAACCTATCTTGGAAGACTCTCCAAGGTCCCCTTCGCCATATACCAATCCTAAGTATCGAGGCCTTTCCTCAACCTCAATAGGATTCACAATGCCTTGACCTCTACATCCAAGGCCCTTTCCTTCTTCATAACCCATCTTGGTTAGTATTCTCAAACCTACACCTTTTGTGTGTTTTTTGAATTCACCAAAACCAACTTGATGAGAATGAGGAAAATTTGATGAGGAACCTTCACTGCATACCTCAGATATGTTTTCTGAAACAAATGTAGAAGGCACTTCCTTCAATGCTTCTTTTCCTTTGTTGTTCTTTGAAGATTTCACTTGAACCGTGCTCTTTCATTCCAAGTAATCTTCATACAACACCTTCACCATCTCGGCCATGGAAAACACTGAATCTCTGAACTCCTTCTCATCTTGAGAAAGTCCTCCTGAAGATGCCATTTTCTTCCTTGAGATGAGCTCTTCCCTGGTTAACATGCAAAACTCAAATCCAATGTCAACTAGCTCTGATACCACTTGATCCGTCAGGATTTTTCGAATGACTTATGGTTGAGTTTTTATTTGCATGCATTAATTAACCATTGAGAAACTTAGCAAAAGAACAAGAAAAGAAAAGGAATTATACATCCATATAAATATATGCAGATCTGAAATGCAATGAAAAATAGCAAACCATAATACGCAGGTTGATAATGGAGTTCGGCACAACTTTGCCTACGTCTCCGAGCCTTTTCTCTGTGGGGGAGGCTTCTTTATTTCTGTTCAAAAGCTCAATAGTACATCATTACAATTCCAAATGGATTCAAGACTGATCTGGTCATGTTCGCCCAGATCTCTAGAACCATGCACAAAAAACGGCACGCGAAACGGACGTCCAGAGCTCTCAGAAATGGTTCGACAACATCTCCTCCTCAACGGCTTCCCTGCCTCAAACTGGCTTTGACTTGGCTTCTCCTCAGCATCTCTGCTCTGAATTCTCTCAAAATCTGTCCCCATGGCCTCAAAATGGCCTTGGTTAAATAGATGGGAAGTTGGTTATCCATCTCCAACTTCCTCCACGAATTTAGGCTCCAAAAATGTCTAATAACCCCCCAAAATGGATAAAAACCATTAACAATGGGTTAATTACATTAAAATTAACAAAAGTGGTTATAAAACCCACTTTTAAACTATATAATAGTTATAAATGGGCTTAAGCCCCTTCTCCTGGGCGCGCCCCCCTCTTGGCGTGGTCACATGACTCAATATGGCCAAGCGCTAGCCCAAAGGGCTAAGCGCTGGCCCTTCTCATGCGTTGACACCTGGTCCTGTTGTGCAACCATGCGACCGTTGGTCGGTTACTAACCACCCGCACCCATTTAACAAAGGTTATCGTTGTGTTATAAAATAAACCGCGGGTTATAAACATTCAAATTACCCCGTGCCAACCGTCGGGCTAACTAATATATAGCTCGGTCATATTACAAATCAAACGACCGTGGGTCGGGGCTAAGCCCCGGCCCGACCCCCAACCAAAGGTTACAATATTCTAATTCAAATATATATTTCACCATATTATAAACAAGAACTATCCGGTGGCTCGTTGGTCGGAGGCTTGTTGCGAAGGCGTTGCGGTGGGAGGTTCGGGGTTCGAATCCCCCGAACTCGATAAAACTTTTGACACAACCATATAGGCAAAAACCAGGGTGCCACGTGGCAGCCCGTGATTGGTCCACATGGCACCCAATCATTTGCCAACAAAACTGCCACGTGTCGACATCTGATTCGATGAAGTCAACCAACTAGATCATGCCACTTGTCAACCGCTAATTGGCCCATGTCAATGCCACGCATCGCTGCTGTACACTCTGTCACCTGCCACGTCATCCGCCGTACATCTGCCCAGTCATCCTACCACGTCAGCTGCTGATGTCACCTGTTCCATGTGTCACCCTTCCAGTGGTGACACGTGTCACTTCAGGATTGGTCCAACCATATGCTAAAAATGCCAAATCTACCTGACACGTGTCATCACCTGGAGTTGCCACGTGTCCTGTACGGACCTGCCACGTGTCATCGTACGGACATGCCACATGTCCTGTACGGACCTTCCACGTGTCCTGTACGGACCTTCCACGTGTCCTATATGGACTGTATGGACAAGTACAGTCAGCATCCAAAAATTTTGCCTGTTTGGCTTGGCGGACAGAATGTAATATCTTCTCCATACTGACTCCATTTGACAAAGTAAATATACCACCGGAATCAGGAAGACGAGACAGACGCAATGGTGTTGGTTTCATCGGATTCCGAGCACTTTCATTTTTGAGCATTTTTCAAGCCCTGGCAGGCTTCTGAATCCGATTTCGGATCACTTATTGAATCAATTAAATAATGCTTTGTATTTAACTAAGTTGGATTTGAGAAGTGGTTACCATCATATCAGAATTGCAGAAGGTGACATATGGAAAACTGCTTTCAAGACCAAGCAAGTCTTGTTCGAATGGTTGGTTGTGCCATTTGGGTTATGTAACACACCTCCGATATTTATGAGGGTAATGAACAACGTGTTCAGAAATTACATAGATGACTTTGTTATCGTCTACTTAGATGATATAATGATCTTTAGTGGAAGATGGGAATATCATATGATGCATGTCAAGAAAGTATTTGAAATATTGAAGAAGGAGAAGTTGTATGTCAAGTTATCTAAATGTGAATTTGGAAAATATTCCCTGGTATATTTAGGATACATTGTAGGGAATGGTCAGCTAAAGATAGATCCTGCAAAAGTAGAAGTCATTGTGAAATGACCTAAGCCAACTACTTCCAAAAAAGTTAGGAGATTCTTATGAGTAGTACAATACTGGAGGAAATTCATTACTAATTTCTCATACATAAAAACTCCTCTACATGCATTAACAAGTGTTAAACATGACTTTCAATGGAGAGGAAAGCAACATAAATCCTTAGAGACATTGAAGGAAAATATAAGCACCACACTAGTTTTGGCATGACCAAACTTACTACAACCATTTGAGATTCAAACCGATGCAAGTGGATATGCCATGGGAGAAGTCTTGATGCAACGATGTAAACTTATATGTTATCATTATGATACTTTCACTCAATCTATGATTAACTACCCAACATATCATAATGAATTGTGTGTGTTGGTACAAAGTGTAAAGAAATGGAAGCATTACTTAATGAGAAAGGAGACAATAATTCACACAGATCACCATCCATTACAATACTTGAAGTCACAAACCAAGCTACAACAATCACGACACTTCAGGTGGATGGGTTTTTTTTACAGTTGTTTCATTTGGTAAACAAGTATAAGAAATATATTCATAACAAGGTTGCATATATGTTGTCCAAGACAGTCATTAATACATCCGTAATACTAAGGTATAATCCTTTAGCTCAAGAAATTTATGTTGAACAATATGCTAAGGATGATGATTTTAAGGATGTATATTATGCATTAACTCACAACAAACAGTTAGATTATTATGTGCATGACAATTTGTTATATCATCTTGGGAAGCTATGTATACATAGGGATGAAAGAGTGAATGTAATCAAAGAAGCTCATACATATCTCATATTTGGTAATTTTGGGGTTGGTAAGATAGTAGCACAGCTACAAAGGTATTATTATTGTCCTCAGATGTGTTGTAACCTAGGTTTGCACCCCTACCTCTCCTCCCTCATTTCCCTATTCCTTCATCAATTTTTCCTCTTCTGGTTGGTTAAGTCAGTTTCTCATTACTAAGTGACTTGGTTCTTATTCGTTTCTTTCTTGATTGAGTCTCTGTGCATTTATGTTGCTATTGTTTCTTGAAGGATAATTAAAAGTCGTATTTGGTTCGGAATGCTTGTCATCATGTTCTCCATTGGCTGATCTCACCACAGGTCGGGCAAGATTTTTATGTATGCACAAGAAACGCTCGTGGAAAAATGCAACAATCCAAAGCGATCGATTTTAGACTCTGATTGTGGAAATGAACATGTTAACTTTCGACGGTGGTGATCCATCAGGGCAATCGGATTGATGGTTTTTGTGTATTCGGAGTGTCAAAATCACGCAAGGTTTAACATCAAGAATCACCTAAAATCCCGAAGATTTGAACTCTCGAAGTCCTGAAGATCTGAACTCCTAAAGTCTCGAAGAGCTGAAGTCCCGAAGATCCGAACTCCCGAAGTCTCAAAGAGCTGAAGTCCCGAAGAGCCGAAGAGTTGAACTAGCTGAAGAGTTGAACTAGCCAAAGAGTTGAACTAGCCGGAGAGTCGAAGAGCCGAAACTCCCAAAGCCCGAATTGTCGAAGCACATGGCAACCATCAGTTGAGATACATGGTTCACTCATCAGTCAGGACACGTGGCACCCATTCTAGGTCATTCGCTTGTGTCATTCTCCCATTTCCATGTGACACATGTCACCCTTCTTTCCATGACACATCAACAGTCGTGACATCATATGACGTTAGGCCACCACGTCACTTCACAGCCCATAGCACTCAATGATATTTCCAAGAACAACATTTACAAACTCCTGACACTCGAACTTCCGAAGTGAATCTGGACCATCCATCAACAAGGAAACGTGGAGGCAGATCATTCACTTCAGCGATTTTAATCCGGGAGAATTTTGTGCCTCACATTCAAAACTCCCGAAGCTCGAACACCTGAAGTCCCAAAGTGAATCTGGACCATCCATCAGCAAGGACATGTGACGATAGATCTTTCACTTTAGATATGCGGCACTTCGGAGGATTGCAGGAGAAAGGAGACGAAACTCCTGAAGCCCAAAATTCTGAAGTGAATCTAGACTATCCATTAGTAAGGACACATGGAGGAAGATCATTCACTTTGGCAATTTTCCTCTGGTAGAATTTCATGCCTCACATTCTAAACTCTCGAAGCCCGAAATTTCGAAGTAAATATGGACCGTTGATCTCAAATCAACAAGAAACATTGATCCTTGCAGTAGGTAAATATCACCCAGATCAAATATCATAATCAGATCAACAACCACACTTCATTGCGGGGACGTAAACAACTCGAACGTAAATTTTCCAAAGTGATCTCGCAATTGGAACCATGGTATTATTGGAAGGGTACGTGACAGCTTGTGGGGGATTGCGGGCCTAAAAGTGGTGTGGACCCAAATCACCCTAGACAACTTCCGCAATCACGTGCTTAAATGAAATTAGGTCACTGTGTCACCGCCATGTCACCTCCACTCATTACCCTCGCTCCTCTCACCACCCGACACTTGTCATCCACTCATCTCCACGTAATACAAATCTGCTCATATCACCTATCACCTCCACGCATCTTGTCTTCCTATTGGATTTTTGCCTTCATGTCTTCCTATTCATGACCAACTCATCATAGAGAAAGTGAGAAGAAGGGCCAGTTACAGTCGAGATAGAGTGCACTTAGCTTCCGAAATCTCAGACACAGATAAAGAGTTAAGTTTCAGTCCCAGGTCGATGCGAAATAGCTCCAGAACACTTCAACATACTACCTCTTCCTCAAGAAGAGATCTGCTCATGCAGCCAGTTGTCTTCAGTGGCCTCCAACAGCTCACAGGCATGCCATTACTCAACATAGAGCTCTATTATGTCACTCCGAGGGCTATTTTCTACCAATTCAGTTCCTCCAACGCATGCATCATTTTTGTCTCAAAGACAATCGTAGTTTTTAGTTGATTAATTCCAGTATTTTCTTAGATTAGATACAAGAGTGGTATTTTGTGTGTGATAAGAAACACTCTTTATGATTAAGTCCAGTGTCTTAGTGAAGTTAATAATGTGTTCTACAAACAGTTACCTAAAATTAGATCTCAGTCCCCTAAGGACGAGAACCTTTGCAACTCTATTAAATAGGGGGTCTTTGGATGTTTTAAGGGTCATATCTTTTGGGAAAGAATAGAAATACATCAAAATGGTTGGACTTGTTCTATGCATGGATTAAGGCTCTCTACCTGGTGAAAATACTCTTGATGACAATGTTTAGTTTAAATCTTCATGTATTTTTATCTTATCTTGAATGCAGTTTTTGATTTGTGCAAAGTACATTTCATTTCCTTTCAGCTATTGTATAACTTATTTTTATTGATATGCAACCTATCAAACAACTAATGCTTTGGTGAAGTTTTTTTTTTATTGCAACCTCTGGGAGTAACTGTGTTTTTGATACATGTTTAATGTCTTGAAATTATATTTTAAGTATTGAACTTCTTGCAACAGATTATTCATTGAGTAGTTTGTTGTTTCCCTTTGTTTTCTATTATTTCACTGGTCTGTCATTAGTGTGCCACCAGCCAAGGAGGACCCTCATCCATATCATTCTTCCAACCCAACCTTGTTTTTTTCTTGATAGAATAAACATATGACCAACCAACAAAAAATTAAAAGAATCAATCATTCTAAAACGATAGGTGGCCTAGCTTTTCCCTTTTGCAGTTAGGTGTAGACCTTAGGACCAACATCTTCTGGTGTCGCTACTAGGGAACAAAGTAACGAAATATATTTCCCTAGGAGAATGACACTGATCATACCTGAACTTTGATGGTGAACAAAGACCAGACACATTTAGACTGCATATCATTCACCTGGTGACTCCATGGTTAAAGAATCCAGTGGTGACTCCGTAGTTTTAAGAAGTCATAGTTTTAGATGGAAGTCATATTGGCTCGGAGGTTTGCTCCATTAAATTTCTCAGTTGTTCCTGGTTTTCCAAATGTTGTTCCTACTATAAATGAGTGGGGTGATTTTTTTCCCAGATTTAAAGAACATAGAGATGACAATCCTGTTGAGCATTTGCTTGAGTTTCATGAACTCATGCATCAGTGGGGAATAAATCATGAGGATGTATTAATGAAGATGTTCATGTACTCATTAGAGGGAGATGCTCATCAGTGGTTCTAATGTCCCCCACCTCTTAGAGAGGTGAGGAGGAGACTCAGTGGCCTGGGCACCCCCACTAGGTCATAGTCTCACACTGAAGGGGGGAAAGTCAAGAAGTTAAAAGTTATATTTTTAAGTTGACTTAAGAAAGGGAAAGGATAAAGGAGTAATAGATAACTCAACAGAAGAATAGAGATTAACCCTGGGAGTTAATCTAACTCAACAGAGAATTAGAAGGAAAAGTATAAGTAAGAGGCTGGGGTGCACCTATTATTCATTCTGGTTTTGGATTAGCATTTGCTATTGCTCTTGAGCATTCAGTTTGGGGTTTTGCTGTACAAACCCTTGGGAGAAACTCAGTGGTGAAATATCCACTCACCTTGTTCCATAGCTTGGTCTCAGGGATGAAAGACTCCTCCACACCATTCTAGTCTCAGGCCCAGTTTATCCCATTCAGTGGGAAATTCAGATCTACGGAGTTTGAGAGTGGATTTGGAAATTTGGACATCTGGGTTTTTCTTGCAGTTGCCCGATCTATCATTTGGCATATTTCTCGGGATGATGGGACACTTTTGGTAGCAGGGCAGAATTATTCAGGGCTTCAG
>ML784073.1:222174-258432 GCA_009831015.1 Picea engelmannii | reverse complement strand
TCAGTGGAGAATTCAGATCTACGGAGTTTGAGAGTGGATTTGGAAATTTGGACATCTGGGTTTTTCTTGCAGTTGCCCGATCTATCATTTGGCATATTTCTCGGGATGATGGGACACTTTTGGTAGCAGGGCAAAATTATTCAGGGCTTCAGCATTCTAGCAGGACGTGGCACTTTCCAGCTTGGAGGTTGAGCGTTAGTACAACTCATATCTGCTTGATTTAGTCTTCATTGTATATCTAGCCTTTGGAGGTTCATTTTGTATTGTCGGGAGCATTTTGTAGCAGCTCATATCTATTGCTTGTACGACCATCTGAGGTTTATGCCAGATCGGTCATCTATTGTATTGATCTTCATTGCTCATAATAAAAGGTCAGATCTTTGCTTGTGCTTCTACATCTTGAATATATTTTGATCTCCATGTGTTGATGAATCTTGTATGCACTTAAAAACTCAATAAATTAGTAGTAGTTAGTGATTCCAAGAAAGAATTTGGCTTGGGATCATTACAGTGGTATCAATCCTTGCCCCCTACTAGCATCTCCTCCCTGGAACAGTTCCATGCTGCATTTAGTAAGCATTGTAAAAGGTTTTTTCCAACTGATTTACTTTTTGAGAACTGCTGTGAAGAATTTGAATATCATGTTCGATAGTCACTTATTAGTTCTTCTAGTAGTGATAATAAAGGGGACTTTTCCATTGAGGAAGTGGAGGAAAATTCGGTTACATGTGAGTCTTCTTCTGACCCTTTAATTCAAAAAGATAATGTTGGGAATTACATTAATGATGAAATTGGTGATAACAAGGCTTTGGATACATCTTGCATTATTCTAGGTGACTCAGATAGTCATTGTTATGATACATATATTGTTCTATGTTCTCATAAAGATTTGATTAACTATGAGGAAAGTGATGTTGAAGGTCACGAGCAAGTTTTTCCCCTTCCTTATGAAATTGTTGAGCAACAGGAAATCTATAAGTCTGAAGATGACATTCTGGAGCTAGAATGAAAAAAAAACCAGCAATGCAGAAGACATACCCTTTCATTTCAAACAACAAGATGAGAAACATAAAGAGTATTGTTATGCCCTTTATGGTTGTGAATCACATGGCTTTCATGAGCCTTTTCAATGAGGAAAGGAGCAACTCAGTCTTGTCTATAATGCATATCTTACACAATAAAAACTTTTTCCTCTCAACCAGTTGGAGGCTTTTCATGAGTTTCAAGATCCAATAGCGAGATGGATGGATTCTTATTTTTCCAAAATCCCAAAGGTTGGAAGTTTTAGCATGGTAATTGTTTGCAATTGTAAGTACTAGATGCCTACCGAATTTTTATCGCATTTAATATATCCTCTTCGAAATATTCTAAACAATGACCTACACAGAGTTACGGTTCTTAGTCAAATGTTTTCTTGGTTTCATTGGAAGTGGAGTTACACATGATTGAGTTTCTTTTAAACTGAATAGAGTAGGTAGTAGGAGAATAAGCTCATAGTTCGAGCATTGTTTTTTCTTAATTTTTAGTTCGCATATTGTTTTTCAGTGTGTTGATTTTCAATATCTTGTTTGAATAAGAGACCCCATAGCCCAACAAAGGCACTGGGGTTTAGTTGCAGTTTCAAGTTTCAGTAAAGACTCCATAGCCCAACAAAGGCACTGGGGTGTAGTCTCAGTTTTTAATTCAATAAAATGCATGGTTGAGATACAGTAGTAGATAACACAGAGCTCACATACAAACATAGGTAATAAATGGAAGGTAAGAGAATTTATTTAATCTCAAGGAACCGATCTACAGTTCTTAGCACCTCACAGGGAAGAGCTATCCCTAGTTGGAGCCAATGTTGTAACCTAGGTCTGCACCCATGCCTCTCCTCCCTCTTTTCACTATGCCTTCATCAATTTTTCCTCTTCTGGTTGGTTAATTCAGTTTCCCATTACTGAGTGAATTGGTTCTTATTCGTTTCTTTCTTGATTGAGTCTTTGTGCATTTCTGTTTCTATTGTTTCTTGAAGGATAATTACATTTCGTATTTGGTTTAGAATTCTTGTCATCATGTTCTCCATTGATTGAGCTCACCACAGGTTGACCAAGTTTTTTCTGTATGCACAGGAAACGCCCATGGAAAAACACAACAATCCAGAGTGATCAATTTCAGACTCTGATTGTGGAAACATATAGGTTAAATTTTGATGGTGGTGATCCATCAGGCCAATCAGATAGACGGTTTTTGTGTATTTAGAGTGTCAAAATCGCGCAGGGTTTAACATCAAGAATCACCTGAAATCCCAAAGAGCCAAACTCCTAAAGTCCTGAAGATCATAACTCCCGAAGTCCCGAAGAGTCGAAGAGTCGAACTAGCCGAAGAGATGAAGAGCCAAACTAGCCGAAGAGTCGAAACTCCTGAAGCCCAAAGTGCCAAAGCACGTGGAAACCATCAGTTGAGACACATAGCACACTCATCAATAATGACATGTGGCACTCATTCCAGGTCATTCGGTTGTGTCATTCACCCAATTCCATGTGACATGTGTCACCCTTATTTCCATGACACATTAGCAGTCGTGACATCATATGATGTCAGGATACCATGTCACTTCATAGCCGGTAGCACTCTGGGAGATTTCCAAGCACAACATTTACAAACTCCCGACACCCGAACTTTCGAAGTGAATCTGGTCCATCCATCAACAAGGACACGTGGAGGCAGATCATTCACTTCAACGATTTTCCTCCGACAAAATTTCATGCCTCACATTTTAAACTCCCGAAGCCTGAACACCCGAAGTCCTGACGTGAATCTAGACCATCCATCAGAAAGGACACATGATGATAGATATTTCACTTCGGAGATGCAGCACTTCATAGGATTGCGCAAGCAAGGAGACAAAACTCCCAAAGCCCGAACTTTCGAAGTGAATCTAGACCATCCATCAGCAAGGACACATGGAGGCAGATCATTCACTTCAGTGATTTTCCTCTGAGAGAATTTCATGCCTCACATTCGAAAATCCTGAAGCCCGAACTTCCAAAGTAAATCTAGACTATTGATCTCAAATCGACAAGAACCGTTGATCCTTGTAGCAGGTAAATATCACCCGAATCATAGATCGTAATTAGATCGACGACAACACTTCATTGCAGGGACATAAACAACTCGAACGTTAATTTTCCAAAGCGGTCCCACAATTGGAACCATGTTGGAAGGGTACGTGGCAGCTTGTGGGGGATTGCGGGCCCAAAAGTGGTGTGGACTCAAACCACCCTCGACAACTTCCGCAATCACGTGCTTAAATGACATCAGGTCACTGCGTCACCTCCACACATTCCACTCACTACTCGCACTCCTCTCACCACCCAACACTTGTCCTCCACTCACCTCCACGTAATACAAATATTCTCATATCACCTATCACCTCCACACATCATGTCTTCCTATTGGATGCTTGCCTCAACATATTCTTGTTCATGACCAACTCATCATAGAGAAAGCGAGAAGAAGGGCCAGTTATAGTTGAGACAAAGTGCACTTAGCTTTCGAAATCTCAGACACAGACAAAGAGTTAAGTCTCAGTCCCAGGTCGATGTAGAATAGCTCTAGAACACTTCAACAGACTACCTCTTCCTCAAGCATAGATCTTCTCATGCAGCCAGTTGTCTTTAGTGGCATCCAACAACTCACAGACATTCCATTACTCAACACAGAGCTCTGTTCTGTCACTCTGAGGCCTATTTTCTGCCAATTCAATTCCTCCAATGCATGCATCAGTTCTGTCTCAAAGACAGTAGTAGTTTTTAGTTGATTAATTCTAGCATTTTCTTAGATTAGATATAAGAGTGGTATTATGTGTGTGATAGGAACCACTCTTACTGATTAAGTCAAGTGTCTTAGTGAAGTTAATAATGTGTTCTACAAACAGTTACCTAAAATTATATCTCGGTGCCCTAAGGATGAGAACCTTTGCAACTCTGTTAAATAGGGGGTCTTTGGATGTTTTAAGGGTCAAATCTTTTGGGAAATAATAGAAATACATCAGACTGGTTAGACCCGTTCTATGCATGGATTAAGGCTCTCTACCTGGTGAACATACTCTTGATGAGAATGTTTCGTTCAAATATTCATGTGTTTTTATCTTATCTTGAATGCAGTTTTTGATTTGTGAAAAGTACATTTCATTTCCTTTCAGCTATTGTATAACTTATTTTTAATGATATGCAACCTGTTAAACAAATAATTCTTTGGTGAAGATTTGTTTTTATTGCAACCCATGGGGGTAATTGTGTTTTTGATACATGTTTAATGTCTTGAAATGATATTTTAAGTATTAAACTTCTTGCAGCAGATTATTCATTGAGTAATCTGTTGTTTCCATTTGTTTTCTATTATTTCATTGGTCTGTCATTAGTGTTCCACCAACCAAGGAGGACCCTCATCCATATCATTCTTCCAACCCAACCTTGATTTTTTATTTATATAATAATCCTCTGACCAACCAACAAAAAATTAAAATAATCAATCATTCTAAACTGATAGGTAGCCTAGATTTTCCCTTTAGCAGTCAGGTGCAGACCTTAGGACCAACAGGATGAATGAGACAATTTCCAAGTATATCAAAGGGTGTGTTATGTATGCCACAAGCAAGCCTAGCAACAAAATATATGGTTATATACGCCAATTCCAATACCTTCTCATCCATGGGAAAGTATCTTCATGGATTTTGTAGGGGGTTTTCCGATGTCCAAGATGGGTCATGATTATCTATATGTCGTGGTGGATAGGTTCAATAAGATGTGTATTTTGATGCCATGCAAGAAACATGTCACAGATAAATAGACAACACAAATGTTCTTTACTAATGTATGGGTTCATTTTGGACTTCCTACATCTATTATATCAGATCAAGACTCTCTCTCTTTGGGGAATTTTTGGTCTCATTTATGGGAGCTAATGAACACTGAGTTGAATAAGAGCACAAATTTCCATCCACAAACAAGCATATGTCGTAAACACAAAAGTGGTACATCTAATTCGAGGATACTGTAGCAAGCATCATAATTTATGGGATGAACAATTACCTTATATACATCATGCCATGCATTCGTCTACTTAGAAAAATCCTTTTGAATTATGTTTGAGGTACTTGCCTAAATCACCTATGAAATTTTATTTTGGAGAAGTAAGTAAAGAAGATGGACAGGATGATACATATAAAGATAAAAGGTTCATTCAAAAAATTCAACAGGTACATCAAGCAGTACAAGAATAATTGGAGAAGAGACAAGCCAAGTATAAGGTCAGGCATGATAAACATTGGGTTCATCATCAGTTTGAAGTCGGTGATCAAGTATGGTTACATATCAACAAAGATAGAATGAAAGGTGAAGGTGAAAATCTAAGACCAATCCGATATGGTCCATTCAATATCTTGGATAAGATTAGTACTAATGCCTTTCGTTTATATCTACCAGCCTACATGAAAATGTATTCAGTGGTAAATGTTGAGAATTTGAACCTTTATGAGCCTCCTATGATTATGGATGAAGATGAAAGCACTTAGGTTCCAACAGTTGATGATTTTTCTCCAGAGTATTTGGACGAGCTACAGGAATATGTTATTCTCAACAGAAGAATCATGACTTCACAACGAGGTGATGTGGAATATCTTCGATTTGGTCTTAAAGGGGTAAAACCAAGTAAAGAAAAATGGATGGATATCATAAGAGTGAGGGAACTCTACCCTTGCCTAGTTACTAAGTAATCAAAACTTTTGGTGGTCCAAAAGTCTTCCAATGGGGAGGAATGATATAGGAGGATCTAGGAATGCTCACAGAGGTCTAGGAGGATCTAGAATGTCCATAGAGGTATAGAATGGTTCAGAAATGCTCAAAATTAAAATTTCTCAAATTCTCTCGAAAACACCATCAATGCATAGAACTCAACGATAGCTTTCTAATGACGCAAAAATACCTCAAACGGAGTTTGTATGCAAAAGTTATGAGCGGTCAAATTTCCAATCAAACCAGGTCAAAGTCAACATAGGCAAAAGGGTGACATGTGTCACTACTGCAAGGATGACACATAGAACATGATGGTATGGGTGATGTGGCATACAATTATTGGCAGTTGACTGGGAAAGTCGTATCCTCCAGGTGGTCGAATTATTCATCAACACTTGGCATGGATAAGCCAATGAAATGATGCCATGTGACGAACTTCCATTGGCATTTATGGTCATGGTTTATTAAAAATTTTGGGAGTTGACGGGGGTCGAATCCGTGACCTCCATTTCCAATGCACCATACAATTGATTCTTAACCATTTATATTTTCATATATATTTGAACTTGAATAAAGGTTCATTCGAAGATTAAAAGGGCCAAGGACCTAAGCCCTCGACCCGAGTCCATGGTTCATTGGAACTTAATATAACCATACCCTATATTTATGTTGGGGTTAAACGATGTATACTATATATATTATAGTTATATTAATATAACCATATACCAAACAAAATGATGAAACATATGGCGGTTGGTGGGGCTTGAACCCCTGACCTTCCATATATAACACTATGTCATAATCAATCTTCCTAAGGTGTGGGTTTGGTTATGGAACCTACCAAATTATATTAATTGACTGACACAAATTTTGGGGGTAAGTTAAGGGCATGCGCCCTATTTAATGGGTGCATAGACTGAGGCTGGAGGACATTAATTTTATGTAGTGTTTTGTCTCGAAGTGCATGTGCAAGGGTACACAGACTTTGAGATACACCATAAATCATGTCGAGAGGTCCCTTAACGGAATTTCAAGAACTTTATACTCATTTTGCATGATTTTTTGCAAGGAATCCAATGGTGCACTACGTTTCTTCATTTGAGAAACATGTAAAAAGTTCATTGTAAAATGAAAGCATTTGAGCATTAATAAAGAAGGTCTCTATTGGAAGTGGATCCAAAGAGGTATCCCAAATCAGGTGAACTCTGTTATCCAACTTGTGTATGTGATTTCATTATTGTTGTTCATTTCATGCTCAATTATTTTGCAAGTTATTTATCATTGAAGTGTATATAGTTAGATAAGTATTTCACATGTAATTTTTCAATCATTCAAGTGATCATTATTATTTCAAAGATCAAGTAGATGTTTATGTGTATTTAAAATAATCAACATCTAAGGATTTTTCGAATCAATGACACCAACTAGTAGTAGTTTATCTGGAGGATTCATTCCCATTCTAACTTGGTGATTTTGTGGAGGCATAATTCCCACCTGTGATTCTTGTGATTCAGTGGGGGCACCATACTCACCAATGATTCTTCCTATTTGTTTGGATATTGGAGGATCTTTTACTTCTCCGATAAAGCAAAGCTGCAAGAATAGATATTTAGCATATATGTTCCTTTACTAGGATAGAGCTAGGAAACAAGAAATTCATTAACCCTACTTGTGACTACATTATGTATCTGTAAGAAATGAGAGTATAATATGACAAGGTAACTTTTATTTTTCATTGGGGTTCAATGAAAATAAATCATTTGGCACATAAGGATTGCATGTTGGATTCTTGCATAATATATGATATTTAGGCCAAATTTAAAAACTAATGCTTGGCATCATTGAAAATGGTGTTTCCAAGTCATATATAGACAATTTTTAATGAGTAAATTATTTAGTTTAGGAAAAATTTGGGATGAGGTATCCTGAAGGGGGATAATATGTAGTGCACCACCTTCTTTACCATTCTATTTTGCACTATAAATTTTATTGAATTGTTTTCATGAGCAGTGTCATTGTTTGTGGAGGCCATCCGGTTATATTAATCAAGTACTAGTAAGAAGACTCGTTGTGGGAAAAAGTAGCACAATTTTGGTCTATATGGCACATGTGGCATGCATGCCATTTATGTGGTGCATGAGGTGAAAGTATGGGTTATGATGTCCTATGTGGAGCAATGAAGTATGTGTGACACCTATAGTGTGATTTTTCATTTGCAATGCTTGTAACAAAAATATTAGGTTCAGGGATGATTTTAAGGATGGAAATTTATTTTTAAATGTAGAAACCTTGGCGAATCTTACTAATCCTTCATATGTCAACTATAAACGTTTGGCGATAGTTTTGTAAAAATATTCAAATTTATAAGTATTTTATATAGTTTTTATAAAATTTTGGCGATTTGTAAGGTAAAATAATTTTATCCTATAGAATTTGGGTGAATCATTTTTAAAATAGAGAATCTCGTTTTTGGAAAAACCATGGAAAATTAGGCCATGAGCAAAAATTAGCCCCTAAAATCATCCCTGATTAGGTTATTTCACTTATGTGATGCATGTGTATCTACATGGTGTTTATTGCACAAATATGGTCAATGTAATTTAGGTGGCTTATATTGCAAGTATGGTAGACATCTTAACCAAGCTTTCACTCCTATCCATAATTGATCTTACATAACCAAATGTAGACAATTCCCATGTAGACATCTTAGAATTTGGGACTAGGTAAACCTATCATGGTTATGAAGGATATGGTTGTTGTAGCCTCTTAGATTTGATTATTTTAAATAATCATTATCATCATATTTACTTATGGGTTTTCCACAACCCCAAATTCTTCATCGTTATTATTAACTGCATATAAATATAATTTCTAAGACTTGTATTTAGGATTACAGATCCCACAACTTTCTTTGCACTTAAATTTCTTATTTCAACTTTCGGCTCTAACTTAAAATATCTTCTTAAGAGGAGTCATACTTTGTTATTTCCATTCAATTAATTTGGTGAAACCTCATCCCGAATTTCTAAAATTAAACTAGGCATATGTGAGTATAATAGTTTGGTAGTCAATGGTACTTTCACTTGAGTTGACAAGTTTCTCAATCATGTATAAAATTTTCAACATTATCAATTTTTTTTAGAAGTCAAGATAACTTGACATAAAAAAATTCTTCTTCATGGACAATTTCAGATCTCTTCTATAAATCTCCTTTAAAATCTTTTATAAAATAACAAGCATATGTTGAGAAGCAACTTAGTCCCTGCTTATTAAGGAGTAGTTCCCTGTGTACATTGCAAAGAGTTGACACTTGTTCTTAGTATGAAGGAAAGAGTTTCAAGAGTTTCCCATTGTACAATGTAAAGAGTTGGTTGTTTCAAGAGTTTCTCATTGTACAATGTAAAGAGTTTCAAAATTGGTTGAACACTTTGCTAGTTATCGAGGTCATTGGCCATCCGAAGACAATTCCACTTTCTTTGTTTTGTTCATCTTGTTTTAAAATCTTTCACTGTTAGTTCTATTTTTCAGTGTTTCATCCGAAGTCAAGTCCATACTAGACGAGGCTAAGCTGAAGTTCTAGAAAGAAAAGTGATAATACACTTCATTGTTCTAGAAAGAAAAGTGATAATACACTTCATTGTTGTCCATGCATGTGATGAGGAATGTATTAAATTAACATACTTATCATGATATACGAGTATAGGCAATTTTTCATAAAAATTGTGAGCAAGACCTACCTGTAAGGAGGTAATTGTGAATGGAATACTTTGAAATTTAAATAATTTTAGTAGTTTTGTAGTTGGAGATTATAGAAGAATTTGATTATTGCAGTATGAGAATGCTTTTAAAAGTGAGTCAGGTAAGTTTCAAACAACCCATTAGAAAATTTCTAGGAGAAAATCTCTCATTTGCAAGCTTACAAGGGCAAATAATCTAGTTTTCTAGATTTCCTGTCATTTTCATGCATCTTCTAATAATAAATGGTTCCTTCACTATAATTACCGGTCTTGCTTTTAGAATTGATTCCATAAGTAGTTGAAGTAGTGCTTGAGTCAATCAAAGATTTAGTCCCCTTCTTAATTCATTTTCAAAAAATTTCATACATTCTTTTTTTCCAAGAGAAAATTCCTCAAATTTATATATGGTATAAATTCTTTTACAAAGCAAACAACCACAACATAAGAACATGGACAGCGCACCATCAATGGGGGACCGTTACAAGCAAAGACTGCCAAGGTGGACCAGCCCTAAAGAAGAGGATCAAGCGATCAAAGTAACCAATAAACCATCCAACTGCAAATGGGGAACAACCAATCTCATTCAAAGACATTTATAGAGGAGATAGGGCTCTCTATCCCTCTATCCCAATGGAAAACCGAGAGTCTCCCAACCACTTCATTTAAGGCCCTCTTCGAGAGGGTGTCCGCCTCTCTATTATGAGATCTGGAGATGTGGTGGAAGTTGATGTCGGTAAAGGTTTTTGACAGCTCCATCGATTTTTCCTTCCAGCTATCATTGTGGACAGTTTGGAGCTTGGACTTTTGAGAGATCCAGTCTATGATAACTCGCGAGTCACCAAGGACGTGAAGGTGACTGATAGACTAGCAGGAAGCAAGAAAGAGGGAGGCCCATAAACCCAAGAGCTCGGCTTTATTGTTAGTACCCGCTCCGCAGTTTAAGAACCACTTAGTAATCCTCGACGGATGATTTTTGAAAAAACCACCAGCCCCACAACAAACTCCATTTGACTGGGCAGCGCCATCGAAACAAGAAAGGGTGTAACCTTCTGTCAACTTAAAATCGCAGGCTTTGAGAGTGAGGGACTTTATCGTCGACGGATTCTAGTGGAAGGAGACCAAAACTTTGTGTAACACAACGTGCAAGGAAGGAGGGAAAGTGTCAAAAATGGCTCGGTTCCGTGTTGTCCATATCTTCTAGCAGATGAGGACCGGTAAACACTTTGGCACAGAGGTTTGTGACAGCCACCGTGAGAAGTTGTTCGAGAGGGAGGTGCCGCTCCAAGAAAAGTGCAAAGAAAGATGTTTGAGCAGAAGAGACTAGACTGCCTTTGTGAAGGAACAGTGAACCAGGAGGTGGTGAATATCCTTTGGCGCTCTGCTACAGAGTAGGCAGATCCCCGGCCCCTCCCAGCCTCTCCGACGTAGCACATCCCAAGTGAGAGTTTTCTCCTTTCCGGCAAGCCATATAAATAATTTGAGCTTTAGAGGAATCTCCCAATGCCACAGAAGAGAAAACCACGAACGATCCACCTGGAAATGCAACTGGAAGAGGAGGGCGGAATAAAGATTCTTTACCGAAATGTTTCCCGTGGCATCTCTGCCAGCCCACAGTAGTGTATCCAGATTAGAAGAGAGAGTGACACCGGCGCCTTTGAGGGCCGAGATATAGAGATCCCATTCGGTGGCTATCGGTTCAATTAAGAGTAGATCACCAGTGCCCAGCCATCGGTCGAGGAGAGTGCGGCAGCCAGACTCATTCTTATTAAACTACTTTTATTTAGCAAATTTATATATATATATGGAAACAATATAATTCTGACCAGAAAAAAAAACTCCACTCATTCCCCATAAGTCAATGTTACTCTTCTGAAACATATAAGTGGTATAAATTAATATCTACCGTGAGTGTTTCAATAAAAAAAAATGCTAGTTTACTCAAAATCAACTATATAAGTATGGATTTGGTACATGTACCTCATTACATTACTACCATGTTCACCATTGAAAACAATTTCAATTGAGAGTAGTATGTTCACCATTAAAGTGTTTAAAGCACGTAGATCATGATGAAAAGTTTATTTAATTTAATCAATAAATTTTATTTTATTTTTAATTTAATGATGAAAAGTTTTTTAATTTAATCGATAAAAAATATTTTATTTAATTGCATTAAATTTTATGAAATTACATAAATTGTTTAATGCATGTAAAGCATCATAAAAAGTTTATTTAATTTTATAAATAAAAATTACTATTTTTGTATAATTACATTCAATTTTATCAAACATAATAGAATTTCATGTCCGACAATGTAGAACAGATTCTCATCCATCGTTGAGGAATGAAGATTGGGTGGTCAGAGGGATACGCGAGTTAATCTGTAGGTAGCTCAAGAGCTAGAATAAAATGAATGGAGGAGTATCCCTCTGACCATTACATTTTCCTCGTTCTGTTCCACACTAATTTCAAAATCAGTTGGGACTTGGACATCCAATTTTGTGATTTTTATTAGGAAAAATAGGTTAATGTTTTGATTCAGGGTTATCCTCCAACACCCACAAGTTGACTGCTAGATTGTTAAGTTACATCAATTTTTTTGGTTATGTTTCTCTGTATCCGCGTCTCAAATTCTTGTGTGTTTTTTTGTTGTTACAGGAATTTCATTAAAACTTCTCACCATCAAAAATACCATTGTGGCCATAGGAATCATGGGAGGCAAGGTACACAGAAGAGGGACATCTAAGGTGGTAATAGTGGCCGAGTCGAGGAATACACAGAGAGTACAAATCTATGATCCGTATTTAAAGTTATGGATGATAGCCAGACACCTGCCAGAGAATTTGAAGATAACCAACCCACCGGTGGTGAGTAAGGAGATGGTTTTTTGCGAGGATTTATTGTATTGGAAGCCGTTCAATTCTCGAAGGGCCTCATGGTTTTCAATATCCAAAACAGGGTTTCCATTTTTATGTCATTGTCGTTAATGGAGGTTAAAGGGAAAATGCTTGATTTCCTGTTCAGTTCCGAACATGAATTCTTATAACTACATGCATATCAAAACAGTACAGGGATTTTCCCCATAGGACTATATGGGAAGTTGAAAAAACCATAATGGATTCAAACCACCTGGTCTTAGGGTTCAAAGAAATTACAAAGACACAACCATCTGTTTTAGAATATTTTAACAAGTAGTTGTATTTCCTACCAAAGTTTGACATAGAAGGAATAGGGGATTTGGTGTGCATAAAATACCAATCTGGAGATGAGGTGCTTCTTTATAATTTAAGCGATAATTCATGGAGCTGTCTTCCCGAGTGTTCCATAAATGATAACTGCATCAGAACTTCCTTCGAGGCTACAACTATTTGTTGACGGGCGAAATCGATCGTGCATCAACTAAGAGAGTGGAACCGGTCCGGGGTTGTCTAATAACTCAAGCCGTTTGGAATGAACCACCCTGACGGGTTTAGCGGCTCCGTTAGCCGATCTAAGGTCCTACGAAAACAAAAAAAGAAAACTAATCTAAACTAACTAATCTAACTAAAACTAAATAAAACAAACTAAACTAACTAACAATAAATAAAACAAACTAATAAACTAATCTACTTAAAACTAACTATTAAACAAACTAACTAAACTACTATTTCTATATATACAAACTACTAACTAATACTATACTGACTCTAACTAATTGAAATATAACTTATTCACAAAATGTATACTATCTACAATTTACAGATTTAAATAAAATCTGAAAAATTCATTTTCATTTTGCCAGAAAGATATATATATATATATATATATATATATATTTATAATTTTATGAACAAGAAATAAAACGAAAACTAACTAAAACTAAACAACTAACATACTAATTCTAACTACACATATATCTAACTAAACTACTAATAAATATACTAAACAAATAAATAACAAACTGACCTGGAAACGCTCNTGTCTCAGTTTGTATTAAAAATCCATAGCCTGGTTCTCCCACAAGTGAGGATGCCCTTATTACAAAAATAATAAGTATTTATAAGTTTTCCACAGGGTAAAACCTCCCTGTGGAAGTTATAAAACTGCTTACATAAAATCTGGGAAGATATCTCAATTTTCACTAGACTAGTAAACTACAATAAAATTAAACACACAAATATCCCCTAGCCTGTCCAATATGTCCCCTGCAATTCGAATTTACCTGAAAAGGGTAAAAAATAAACAAGTTAGAAGGATTCTTTATTAACAAAATCAACAAAAATCTAAGTTTTAAGACTAGCTATAGAATCTGGTGATTCTGTAGCTGGTCTAATTTGAAAATAGAATTGTGTTAAACCAATCCAGGACCAACAGAATTATATTCAATCTTTAAACAAATATTTGATCACTGAATCGACACAAAGAAAATCGCATCTTGTCAGAAGTAACCAACTCTATTTGCCAATTTTAAACAGACATAAATCGTAATTGAATCAAAACGAAACTAACATGATCATTTTTTAGTTTATAACTACATCAAACCAATTTGGGACCAACACAGTCATTATGCTTAAAGCAAAATCATATCAATTAAAACACAACTGTGTCTTATTTTAGGAAACAAATCCTTTATACAGGTTGCATGCAATCATAATCCAAACGAAAACATTTATCCAAAATGAAACAGAATCATATCTGGTAAATTGAAATCAATTGGATGGTTTTGAATCTATTAAAAAAAAACAGGATTAATCTAAAGCAAACCCCAACCAACTATATTAATTCAAACGGACATAATTGCTTCAAAGCGAACCAAATTGAATCAAAACAAATCAATCTTTTATACTGAACTGAGAATAATAAAATCTTATTAACTAAATCATAGTTGTGTCCGAATTTAGCACACAAATTTCCCATTCATGATTCATAACGAAATTGTTTTGGTAAAATGAAAACAACAGAATCATTGTGAATCAAAACGAACAGAGCTGTTGAAAGAAAATCCAATCAATTATATTAATCCAAGCAAACTCATAAAGTAGAAATGATGTTGAAATACACACCTGGGCAGAAAAAAAATGCTTCTTATGACAGACTGCTTGATTTTCTAAGGATTGATCAAGGGTTTCAACAGGAAGTTGAGGCACAAGGCTAGATGGGCAGAAGGGGTTCTGAAGAACAGGTCTGGAGAAGTGATAAGCATTCTGGCAAATGCACACAGACCTAATACGTTCCCTTCAGCCATTGAGAAGATCTGAAAATTGACCTGAAACACACGAGCTATATCTTTGTAACCACTCAATTTGTGAGGAAACCGCTCACAAAGAGGGTAAAGGGGCTAAAAACGGTTCTGGGTTTTCAACGGTTTGATCTAATTCAAATCCGTTTGCCCAGAATCATTCACACAAAAATGTGACTCTGGGGGCAATTACGGGGGCAGTCTTCTCTGGCAAAATGAAACCAAAACTGAATCTGAACACCATGGGGGTTCAATTCGCCCTACAGGAGATAGGAGAGAACACACAGTGAGTCGGGCTAAGGGACAAGGGTTTGAACGGGGTATGCTCAGAGATTTTCCCAAAAATCAGCAGAGGTAACCTGGTAAGGAGGCATGCATTAATGCCAAAGTGTGCGAGGGTGATGGAAGGCAGTAAATCCATGCATAACTATCATAGCAGTTGTACAATTGACAGTTTACATAGTTTTTCTACCCATTATAGCATAGTTCAACCATTATGTGAATTAGTCGACCAATGAAACCAATGGTGAGTTATAAACCAACGCGCGTAATCGACGTTACACCATAGTTTTAAGCCATAAATCATTCAGTTTGAAACCAAAATCAAATATTAACCATGCACCAATGTATTGTAACAACTCATATCAAGCGTTTAACCAATGTACCAATAGGCATTCATATAATCAACAAGCCAATAGTTGTGAAAACATTAACATAGGGATTATATCAAAAGTCATATATAAAAATTTAATCATAACCTCTATGCACTTTCATGAAACCAATGGTCAAGGAGATTGAATAAAATGCAAGTCCAAATGCCCATGTGTTGAAACTTAATGAAACCAGGTCAAAAATATCCAATGAATATAGTTCGAAAGTTCTGCCAGCTGCATAACGATACGTAAAAGGTAATTGCAATATGCATATTGACAGGAAGGATCATGATAGTTCAAATAGTGATTCTAATGTGACTTCGAAAGACCCAATGTTTTCACGCTTACAGTCGTGAAAACAAAACGAAAATAAGTATGTAAAAAGGCGCAAAGAATAAAAGTGTTGTTCATTTGAAAATTGCAACGAAAAATCGATGTTTGCAAAACATGGGTGTAGGCAGCTTACAAGACAATGGAAAAATGTGAATTGGCTGCCAACACTATTTTTTCCTTTAAACCTAGAGTAGACATGCTGGTATACATGCAAGACTTCGTCTCTCTACAACAAGCATTTCACGCATTCTATTGCCAGCCTTTTAAGCATTTCAGGATTCCAGTCCCTCTCGTGCAATGAATTAATAAGAGAGTGGGATAAAGTATCAGTTGTGATACAATTTCCATTTAAGCATAAGAAAGCGATGTATAAAACATTCTATGAAAGGGAGATGAGAGGCTCACTCCAGACTGCCTGCAAGACAATCAGTCAAGGAGCATCGTTTACATCTCTCTAGTAAGAGGTCTCTACACCCATCCACCTTACCCATTTACCATCAATCTATAACACTATAGTATATCTAGTCTATAATTTGGACATTACCAGGTAAATCAAAATGATGAAAATGATGTTTGTTGATAGCTCCTACTTCCTTTGTGCCATCATGAGTTGAGGTGAAAACGACTTCCATGGATTTACCAACTTTCTTCAAAATGTCTTGTTCTTCATTGTCTAGTTGACAAGGGCAATTGTTGAGAAGCTCTCAGAATCATCTTTCATGTAAATGGCTTCATCAGTGTCACACATCGTGCCCTCTCTACTCTTTACTATACTCTTTACTGATGTTGCACCATCATGGAATGAGTTCATGGAAGAGTGGTACCCTCTTTCCTGGAGAGGAAGGAGAGAGAGGAAGGAAAGAGCCTCCTCAAAAATGAAAAATGACAGCAAAGAGAAGGAAAGAGAGTCCTCACAAATGACATGACATTGAAGTGAAGATGTTTGCATGTCGATGGTGAGCTATAGGTGTAGGTGGCAACAATGGATTAACATTTTTCAACAATTTGACAATAGGATGGATGATTCATAGTTAAACAATACACTTAGGATATGACGCTCTAACATAAAATGTTAAGGAACTAATGCTATCTCTTGAGATAGAATGATCCATATGGATATCGGTGGTCATCCACCTTTTCCAACTGGCTCAAAACAATTTTCTGGCAATTTTGGTAATTTACTATTTTTAACAGTTTTCACTTCTGGAGCCTTTTTGAGGCCCTAAACGATGTTTTTTTGGGAAAATAGGTTTGCAATATGTAAGTTCCTTCAATATTGCACCTAAAATGAATCTCCTCGATGATACATTTCCAACGGGCTATCATATGCCTAAAATAGAGAATGTATGCAAAAGTTACGGCCCTAGGAAGTTGATGTACTAACTTACCCAAACGAGGCCCACATGACTTTTGGTGCTTCATCTCCTAGGGTTAGGTTTTTGGATGTCTAGGGTTTTTGACATTCCTGCGTATTGTAAAAAGGCCTTCAGAGCCTCATTGTAATCATCTTCTTGCGAATGAGCACAACCGTCACATCTCTTCTCAGAGATAAGCCGCCACCATTCCAGCAAGCTTGTTTCTGCTGCATTTTACAGTTTCCATCTTATTTCTTTATTAATAGAAAACCAGTTTTACTGTATCTCTGTTATTTTGTGTTAAGCACCTTTTAATAAATTGTATTCATTTTGTTCTACTCATAAAATACGGATCATAGCATTAGTTCATTTCTAAATCCTACATCTAAAATATTAACTTTAAACCTAAGGGAAACAATAAAATTGCCTCGAAATGAGGCCAAATAAGGCCTCAAATTATTTTATTGGTGAACAAAAACTTGTTGCAAAGTCTTATTGGATTGGAAAAAAGTAATCGATAGCTCTTCAAATTAAGACTTAGGATAACATACAAAAAATTGCATTGGTTTACGTGTAAATTAATATGAGGAAAGAAAACCATTTACAATAGTCCCTAGTGCCTTAAGGCAGGGACTGATAAGGCGTTTATTGTGATTTATCCCTAAGAGCTAATCATACACTCATCCTTTTATAGTATCATTCCAATCTATTCCCCCCAAGTTTGCAAATCCAAATTTGTTCCATCAAACTCGTACAACTCCATTTTAAATTTAATTTTTATTAGGCTTTATAATGAGGGTGGCCCTTATTATACAAGTTGATAAGCATGGTATATTACATTAAGCTAGGATTGAGTAGCTATTAGTTTATGGTTTATCATAAAATATGCATCCCTTTAACAAATGTTTTAAGAAAAACTTATTTAAATTAAATTTCAAATATAATTACTATGGTATCTTATAGGCAACAGACTTGAAGTCTTATTACAAGCTTCATTCTTCCCAATGTGGTTGTAATAAATATTTTTTCAAATGATTGTGTTGTAACAAATATTTTTATTCAAACAACAGTGGAGGCTTAGGGTTTAGTTCTTGTTGTAGTAGAAATGCATGTCAAACATCCCTAACTTATCCTTACCAGTCTTTAAATTATGCGCTCGTTGCTTTTTTTGCACCATTGATGCTTTCTTGCAATTGAACCATAGGTTATCCTTACCAGTATTTAAATGGCGTGCTATCCATTGTTACTATAACGTTGATCCTTGCCTGCAATTGTTGATACTTTCATGCAATTGAACCTCCTTCCCTAGTGTTCTAATCTATACCTAGTCCTTTAATCAATTAAAAATTGCAACCCACAATTTAATATATGAGCATATCACAAGAATAATTTCAAGCATATCTTCATATACTACTATTTTATGTTATTAGAGCTATTTCCTAATGTTGGAAAGTTGGTTTTCATTGATTCCAACCCTAGAAGAATCCCCAAAGCAATTCTCTAGACGTGATGGGTGTATTTGAATAAGTCTAGAAGCCCCTAGAATTAATGGGTGATGTCAAACCTAGAAGAAATCCAACAAGTCTCCAAAGTGGTCCTCTTATGGCATAGCTTTAAGCATGACCCTCGTGAGAAGACGCTTTGAAGAAGTCTATAAGAAGCCCTGGAAATATGGTTAAGTGGTTACACAGTTAAGAAGCCCTGAAGGTGTGGTCATGAACCACAAAATTGATTGAAGGAAAAGAGTATGAAGGACATTGCAAATGCATGCAAAACCTCTAGGATCTGATAGTCCTCGTCAAGCCATTTCCAATTTTAGATGGAACGCCACGTGGTTCCTCATGATTGAGAAGTTATGCTCTCTTAAAGTTGAAGACCCGAAGTATGGTCAAGAAGCCCTGGATCTAAGTTCAAAAACGTTACAAGTTGGACCTAAAGTTAAGTAAAGGAGAAATGTTGTTGCAAACAATAAGTTATAGGTTGACCCTAAAATTGAGGTACTTAGAAAATTATAAATACCCATCAAGAGCCTCTCATTTGAGTCAATGAAATATTATTATTGATCATTCAATCTTGTGATCTCTTAACACAAGCTTGGCAACGGATTTTAGAGGGAATATGAAGTGAAGAAGGGCGAAATTCCAAGGGAAGATGAAGTCTTGTGATGATGTGTTCTAAGGTATGTTATTTAAAGGTCATATTGCCATTTTTTCTATAAAGTTTTTTCTAGAATGGTTTAGATAGAAAAAATTGGAGGCTTTTGAGAATACATATCAAGATACATGTGGTACAAATTTCATCTTTTGGATCGTTTTATTTTTGGATATACACTCCGTGGAAGATAGGATCGTTGACTAGTTCTGTAACTAGTCTCAAACATGTATTCTGGGTAAAACACACATAAATTATTCATAGAGGATCCAAATTCTATGAGATCAATTGCATTGGAAAGAGTACAATCCTTAGTATTGTTTGTGTGATTTTCAGAATCATACAACATCAAATATTGAGCATGTGTCATTCTATACACGTTCTCTCTCTAGAATAGGTCAAAATTCAGGAAGGTCTTCCATTTTTGCTATATCTCCTTTTGAGTGATGAATCAAGAAGAAAAACTTGGAGGAATTTTAGATAAGAAATAAAAGAATATTGGGTACACGTTTCAGATCTTGATACATTTCAAATATTGATTCATTATAGGTACATAGTTATACTTGTTGGAAGTTAGGGTTTATAACTAATCCATAAACTAGTCCCAAACATGTGTTTGAGATAAATTTAAGAAGTGATGTTGGGGTTTATATGTGGACCCATGTGGACCTAGTATCTTTATGTGGACCTAGTTTCTATGTGGACCTAGTATCTTTATGTGGACCTAGTTTCTATGTGGACCTAGTATCTTTATGTGGACCCAKTTTCTATGTGGACCTAGTTTGATGCATCAATGATAGTGACATAAGCAGTGACAAAAATAGTGGCAGTGACAACAATAGTCTATATGGACCTGATTTCTATGTGGACCCAGTTTCTAAGTGGACCTTGTTTGATGATGCTGAAGTTTAGGAAGGTATGATGAGTAGATAACTTATGCACCAATGTTGTTATAGGATGAAATGTATGGTTTTCTATATATTTTGAGGTTTGTATCTAGGAGGTTTTTGACACATTCTTGAGGCATGTCTTGGTGATTTTGGGCATATGATTTGGGGGAACTATTGAATATCTTGGGGATCATGATGTATTCATATCAATGACACTAATAGTGACATGTTGATTCTATCATTTATATTCAAGGGAATAAGGAAGGGGAAAGGAAAGGGAATTGTTTCTTCCTTTATCTTGGAGTCTGTAAATTAGGGGGTTGGAGCCTCTTTCTAGTTGGAGTTAGAGAATCTAAGGAGTTGTAGCTTCCTTCAAGTTGGAGACTCCTTCCAATTAGAGCTGGAGAATATAGGGAGTTGTAGCTTCCTTCGGGTTGGAGCCTGTAAACTATAGGGTTGGTTCCTCCTTCCAGTTGGTGCTGGAGAATATTGGAAGTTGGTGCTTCCTATGAATGTAATTCTTGACATGATATAAGAAAAGTGTTCCGTGGTTTTCTCCCATTTGGGTTTCCACATAAAATTATTGTCCACTATGAATCTATGGTTATATGTTTATGATATATTGAATGCAATCATAAAGTGATAAATTGTTGATAAATTAATGTTTATATGTTGTGGTTGAAAATGGTAAAAAATGATCAATAATGATTCATCCCCCTCTCAGTATTAGTGAATATTCCAAAAATTGGAACTAGAGAAGGTCCTTCAGAAACAATATAACCACTAGAAGGTAGTTCATGGAGTGCACAAATAATGGAATGCCAACATTTGATTTTCAAAACTATGCCTTCTGGAATAAAATAATGAAATAATTTTTAGAGGCACAAGGGTATGATGTTTTTTACTCAGTTATTACATGATACATCACTTCAAAGAAACCTCTGAATACTACAACCAAGAAGGAATTAAAAAGGAACAACAAAATAAAAATGGATGCCATCCTAGATGGATTACCTGATTCGATAAAATTCAAAGTGGGAAAATGTTCATCATCCAAAGAGCTTTGGGATAAGCTTCATATTCTCTACTATAAGGAATCTCCTCGTATCATAGATCTAGAGCATGTTAATCAATATAAAGAAAATGCTGAGACATAATGAGAAGAAGGAAGATCATTATATCAGGTAGATCCAAAAGAATATTATGAAGAAGAAGGTGAATTAGATATCGAGGTAGAACTAATCAGTGCTTTAAGTGAACTAAAAAGAGAAAGGAGAGAAAACAAGTCTCTCAAATAATAATTGATTAAACTAAAGGAGGGTTCTCAAAACCATAACGATAATTATGAAGAGGTCCAACATATTATCATAAATCTAAAGGTTCAACTAGAAGAAGGAAAAGTGATTGAAGAAACACTCAAAATTAGTTGGAAGAAAATCAGTGTTTGGAAGTCGAAATAGTATCACTAAGAAATGAAGCAAATAAGAGAGAACAAATTTTGACAAGTCATCTTAAGGAAAGATCTGACGAATTAAAAAAGATTGAAGCAAAATTTAGTCAACAAGAAAGAAGACTTGAAGAAGAAATCATTTCCTTAAAAAAATAACTTGAAGAAGCAAAAAGAACAAAAGAAGTAATGAAGATGCAGATGATGAAGAAAAAATAAGATTGTGAGAATTTTGAAGAAGAAGTTGTCTCATTGAGGGTTGAAGTTGACAAGCTCAATAAGAAATCGAAGAGCTCTCAATTACTAGAATATATTCTCAGCTGTCAAAGGTCACCATTCAATAAAGTAGGTCTTGGATACATTGGTGACGTCTTATGAAAATAAGATACAAATGCCAATCCCAACAAGAGTGTTAAAAAAAGAGGAAGCTCCACACCTCCAGTAAAGAAAGTTGAAGATAAATGTTACAGGCTATTGGAAAGGAAGAATGAAGAGAAGGTTAAGAGTTATGCGTAAGTCATTAGAGGCCCTATCAAGTAGGAAGAATGTGAGCCCTCAAAAGAGAACATTCCAGAAATGGAGAAGACTCAAGAAAAATATTATAGAAAACCTTATACTTCCAGGTATCAAAGAAGATACAATAATTAAGAAGGAAACAACATAAGATATGATCATGATTAGCCAAGGAATGAATTCAGAAGGACTACATCACACAAAATATCATTTACTCCCAAATATCAAAGTCTCTTTTCTAGTTATTGTTTTACTTGTAATAAATTTGGACATAAAATTGTATATTGCAGAGCTTATGGAAGAAATCTTCAATCAATAAATGTTTATGTGGCTCCATACAATATTGAATGTTACAAATTCCACAACTATGTATACATATCTCATGATAGTAGAAGCATGATGGAGTCTTCCTTAAAGGAAAACACTGATATCAGATACAAGAAGGTTTGAAGAAGAAAAACAAACAGGAAGAGAAGGTGAATGAAGAACTCCCAGAGATCATACCCACGAGATTTGCAGATGTGTGAGATCATGATGAATATGCAGGTAAAGAGGAAGTTGTCACAATTTAGAAGAATGATCCTGTAGATATTGTTCTAAGCCATCCATCCTAGAGACTCCCAGTAAATGTGAATGTTGAAGAGGGGGAGTCTAAGAAACAATAGCTATTACAGGTTAGAGAACTATCTTTCGGCCAGTATGAAGTGTTTATTTGTAGATTTTGGGAAGGAAAATTCAGAGTAGTCTGATGGAAGAGGTGCATAATGTATTGTTACAAATTGGTTGATTAAGGAGAAATTTTTGGAACACAACCCCATGTAGGTATGAAGGGGTTGGCCAGTAGTTATGAAGAATATCATTGGTACACTCTTGAGGCAGATATTCATGATTTTATAAGATGATTCCAAGCATGTATTCAAACAAGGATATATTCATTAGAGATTCAAGAATGTATACTTGTTGTAGACTTGTGTACATATTTGATTCAGCTTGAGAAGCAGGAATATGTAGTGATTAGTTGCAGCTGATTCGAAGAAGCTCTTCAGAATAGTGAAGTGACAGATGGGTCAAAACTATGTGTAGTTGAGTAGCAGAGTCATGCCAAATTTTGTGACACATGGACAAAGATGAATTCATTTGAAAAGTCTAGTAGAAGATACATGATAGTGGATGAATGCATGAGCTCAAGGAGATAATGTTGAATGGTGTTGATTATTTCATTGATGTAAAAGAATGAAGAAAACATGACATGGAGGAACCTTGACATGAACTCTTTTCATATACATTAGTGGATTATAATAACATGAAGTACCAATGGACAAGAATCCCTCGAAGATGGGAAAAGAGGCATATACAAGAAGCCCCACATTTATCTACATGACATATTGCAAAGAAGAAAGGGGAGACAAGTTGTCATAATATAGGGGGAGAGAAATCATTAGGAGAAGTCATAATGTCAGAGAGAAATATTAGGAGAGAAATATCATAAGCATGAAGACATGGGGTGAGAAATCATCTTGGGGAGTAACCCTTTTCCATTGATCTCAAAGGGGGAAAGAAAAACATGAATATAGGGGGAGCACTGATCATAGGGTGAGCATGAGTGTTGTTATCAATTCCAAAGGGGGAGATTTTTGGAAAGTTGGTTGTCATTAATTTCAATCCTAGAAGAAGCCTCGAAATAAGCCTCTAGAAGTGATGGGTGTATTTGAAGAAGTCCAAAATCTCCCAAAGCACCTAAAATTAATGGGTGATGTCAACCCTAGAAGAAGTCCAACAAGTCTCCAAAGTGGTCTCCTTATGGCATAGCTTTAAGCATGGCTCTTGTTGTTCCTGAGATTAAACTTAAGGATCAAAGAGTAATGTCAGGCATCAGGAAAGTTTAAAGAGATTGTTTTTTCTACCTTAGTTATATGAGAAAAATTCCTTAAATGAAATTAATACTATGGCAGCATAGATGTCGTATTTCGTGTTTGAGTTGAAATTGTAATATCAAATGATGTGAGAGAAAAATACAAAATTGTTAAACAAAGTAGGGCATCAATTGTTGAAGAGTCTCACCTTGTTGCAGTGGAAGAAAATAGATAGTGTACCCTTGAATAAATTATAAGATATAATAATCCACAAAGCTTCCAGGTCTTGTTTTACTCATAGTAGACACAGAGGAAAAACAACTTACTTAACGAATTACTGATATAACAAGATTAAAGTAGTTGTGATACTAAATTACAATTAAACATTTATCAAGGAAATGCATAGGGAAATGATGAGATATGGAAAACCAAAAGAAACACATAACCCAAACTGAACAAAATTTGGAATCTCTGCTTGCACTTGTATTAATACTGAATAAGGATAGTTTTCTTTATCACATTCGGAAAGAAGCAACCCTCTTGGGCCCCAACAACTTCCCCTAAGTTTTTACAAAATTTAAAGGGCCCCCATTAAAATCTTGATAATTATAATGAGCTACAGAATCAACATTTTCAAATAGTTCCATACCTTGGATTTCTTTGAGACAAACTTAAGACATTCACTATAGTATGAGACATTCATTACAAGAGTATATGTCAAAATTTAGAAATGAGCATATAAATCTCAATTTAAACAAAAACGTTAATTTTTATCAATTGTTTACTTTCGTTTAAATTATGATTATGTGTTCATTCTTTTGCTCATTAGCAAGTTTGACTATTTTGAATAATGGGTTCAATAATTCATCAAATAATACCTTGGTTGGTTTCTCATTTTCACAAAATCATTTGGTGGGATTAATTAATTAATTTTTTTTTTCATTTTGCATCTCATTTCAAAATAACAATAAAATAAAATAAAATAAAAAAGAATTATCTATCATTTGTTTGATTTTATGGAAACCCAAAATTAATATTTTTTTCCTCTCCATCAACTTGAAACTTCTAGAATTTTAAGATCATATTTGAAAGAAAAATATAAACAATGTTTGTTAAAAACTTATAGTTAGTTTAAATTCATTTTTGATTTTATTGTTCTAGATTTTGTTTTATTCACAATTTTTAGGTTATTAATTTAGGTTTATTTTTGTTTCACATGTATCTATTATCAATTATTTGGTATGGATATTATTATGGCTTGATTTTATTATCTAAATACGTTCAATATAATTGATCCAAAATAATATTGGATTGTTGCAAATAAATTTATGAGCAACAACAAATAAAAATTGGAAATGCGTCAAGAACATAAAGATGATTTTGTGGGACTGATTGCATCCAAACCGTGAAGAATATGAAGAAACGGTTGAAAACCCATCTCCAAAATGGACCCATTTAGCTTACATGTGAGCATTTTCCCAAAAAAATGCACGATTTGAGAGATATTTGTGTCTCTTTACGAGACAAATTTCAGGTGGTGGAAATTATTAGTGACGCCCAGACTGTTCATTCATTGTATAAATATATGAGAAAGTTCAGAGCCATGGGAGATCAAAGAAATTGAGAGGAGGATTTTTATCCTTTCTCTTTTGTAACCTTGTTTCTTTTCAAATGGAGTAACGGATGGTTGGAATCTTTGGGAGAATGGACAAGTATTTTCAAAGATGAATATGGAATTCCAGGTTGCTGAATGGATTTTGTCCCGTGAGTAAAATTGTTTTATTTTCATTATATTATCTGCATATTCTTTGAATAATTGATTATGTGTTGATTTAAATTAGCTTTAGTTTGTTTTATAAATACATGGTTAATTGCTAACATTTATATATTAATTTTTTCAATATTTAAGAGTCTATTAGCCCCAAAATTCTTTTTAGACCATATGATGAACATATTTTGTTGAAACTATATGAGAAAACAATTTACTCTTTGGCTTTCGTCCTGTGCAGACTTTGCAGTGTTTTTTTATTGTTTTCTCATGTAATTTCTTGATGTGAAATGTTATCTATGTCGAATTAGCTTTAGTCAGTTCTGCACATAATATTTTATATCATTCTTTTTTTTATTTTGTTCATTATATTTTGGTTTAGTTTATATTTGTGACTGATCATCTATTCAAGTATTTTGAGTTTACATCTGATGCTAGATAGCTGGTAACACCATTCCCGAGAATTGGAATTTCTTTCATTTTCAGTTATTGGACATTTCAAGGTCACAAGATATATAATTATTTGTCTTTCTATCATTATAAACTCACTCCAAAATATGAAACACTTCCTTGAATTTCTTCAGGAAGTATTATGCTTTCTTTTGTCATAGGTTTACACTTGACACAGGTTAAGAGGAGCTCATACAAATACAGAGAGATGAATTTATCTTAGTACTGTTGGTGAGAGGTTAGTAGGCACATTGCTTTCTTTTATTCAGATTTGTTTATATATGAATGTGACGATGATTGCATTAATTATCTTTGAATTTTTTTATGTCATTGTTTCAATCGTATTCGTTTAGTATTTCTTTAAAATCTTTAAAACATCAAAAGAGTATTGTTCATATCTTGTTCAAAAACTTAATTAAACAATTACTTTCGCAAGATTTTATTTTAAACCTTGTAAACTTGTTCATAATCATTGTATATTAGCGCTATTAGATAAACATTTGTAATTAGTGTGTTGATTGTTAAAGTTATAGCTTTAGAGTAGTTTATTTATTTTATTGTTTTTAGGATCTTAGTTGGCTAATGGAGCCATTAAACCCGTTGGTTGAGTTCATACCAAATGGCTTGGGTTAATTAGACAACCTCGGTCTAGATTTGACCTTCCAGTTGACGGTGTGTCACTTATACCCGTCAACAAATGGCGCTAGAAGGAGGGATGAGTAAATTTAATGATTAAATGTTTCACCCCTTAGACTTTCATAGTTCCAGATTTATAAATTATTCTTTTGTTTCATCTTGAAATGCACTATAAGGCAGGCCATACTGACAAGCTGGCCTTACATGAGTCTTTGTTTTGAATGTATTTAATTCTTCATGGCTCCCCAAATCACTGTGTTGGAACATGCTTTCCACTTCTCATTACCCAATATTCCCAATGAGTCAATATCTCGCTTGTCCAAACTCACCTTTGATGGTGGGGGGGATGTATCTACAAAATTCCATCTTAACAAGTTTTGGTGTAAATGCATCAAGCATGATATTTCTGATTTAAAGGTTTTATGCAGATTGTTCTCTTTGACTTTCAGGGGTCGGATTAAACATTGATTTGAGACTTTTCCGACATATCACATTATTGATTGGTTTCAATTTGTAGATGAAGTTTTAGATTCTTTTGAAAACTATGATCACAATCAATTATGTGAAAAATGTCAGACTTTACTAATCAATGACAATTCATCTCGAGAAGGCTTTTCAACAAGAATCCATCATGTTCTCTGTAAATTTAATCTTGATGACATGTCATTTGTACTAAATCTCCTCTATGATGTTTGCATCCCTTTTATCCAGTCATATTCAATTGTGAATGATGAATCGGTTGCAAATCCTATCACTCAATTTCGAGAATAATTTTGTTCATAGGATGAGAGGAGTCCATCCGAAAATTTTGAACAAGCAAGGGAGGAAAAAAATATTGAAAAGGTTCTTACTAACAATCAAATTGTTTTTTCCTCTAGATCATTGTATACTCAACCCTCGACCATCGTGGAAGAAGATTTGATGTTGGTTCAAGGTGAATGTCCATATTCTTCTAACTCTTGCTCTAATCAATACTTAAATTCAGTTATTGATGAACACTTAGGTGATGAAAACGATCTTCAACATTCTAACATTCCAATGAAACTAATTAGATATGTAGATATGGAATTGGAAGAAGAAACTTTAAACCTTCATCCACAAATCATACCTTATCCACATGAAAGATTAGATGTTTGTCATGAAAGTTTCAAATTGTCTATCATACATGAGGTAAATTTAGATGATCATATTATGTTGAAGGATTTATCACCAAAATAGAGTGAAATTCTTAAGGAAAGGGAAGAGGAATGTCTTGAGAATACCATTGTTAAATATCATAGCTCAAGAGATTATTTTCATGTGCTCATTTATGATTCCTTTTACTCTTTATATCCTGATCTCTTCTTAGATTCTGGTGGACTTGATACTTTACTCACAGTATCTTACTCTTTTCCATCACAATCAAATCTTTTCGATATGCCAAAATTTGGTAAAATTAATTCCAAACATAACATTTATGAAGTCGGATTTGATGCTCTTTCACTTTCATCACTCGCATGGAAAAATGAAATGTTGCAAGATTATTTTACATGATTTATTGTTGAAAAAGACAATTCACTCATTCTTATGGAGATCAAATATTCTACATTGCATATGTGTTCTTTGATTAGTTTGAATTTTGATGTTTATGCTTCACATTTTGAAACGATCAATCTCATCAAAGGAAGCGTTCAAACCAATAACATAATTGATGTCATGAATCCTCTTATGAGGTGTTCCCCATTGATATATCCATTTCATCAAATTCATAGTTTGCATCCTAATTTTTATGACAGGATCTTAGAATGGATTGAATATTCGTATCTAAAAAATCTTCATAATAAAGATAAATTTGTGCTTGCTTTGTTTCTACCTAAATGTCTAGGAAGTAAGCATGACATGGTTTTTTTAGATCCTCCATGTGAAGAAATTGATGAACACTTGGAGAATTGTCAGGAGGATTGGGCACTTCGGCCTTGGCTGATGGTTATGTCAGGTCCCCATAATATTGACAATTTTTCCAAACTTACTTATATTCTTCCATGCCATTATGACCCATATCACGACAAGATTGCAGAATGGTTGGATGATTCATACATCAAGAAGTTTCAAAATGATGGTAATGTTGTTCTTGTTTTTTTTTTTAAAGAATATATAGGAGGTAAGCATGACATCTTTCTTTTCTATCTGCAAATAATACATTCTTTTATTCTGATTTTCAACTTTCTATGCCTTGCAGGATTGAAGATGCTCTTGTGGCTGCACTGGAAATACGATTTTACTTAGCGTTTTGATCTATTTAGTAGTTTAGAGTAGGTTTAGGAGTAGGTTTCCTTTAGTTTTATTTCTCAATGTTTATTTTTGTAATAATGCATTTATGAACACAAGTGGGTACACCAAGAGAACCATAATATGAATGTTTTCAGAGAAGTCCACTTTAATCATTTTCTCTTTGCTTTTTCGTTGAATATTTCTTTTCAAAAACACATTATTATGATGGAAATTTTAAAATGGAAAGTAAAGAGATAAATAAATTTGAACTATCAATTCACCCGAATTCAACCCTGACCCAAGGTGCCATGAGTAGGACTGCACTCATCTTAATAAGGATTTTTCTGTTTTCTTTTAGTCTCTTTTATTTTTAATAATAATGCTTGGTCAAAGTAACATCTTATGCATCACTATCTTAAGAAAAGAACTTGCTCACACATGAGATTTTATATGATTTAGTTCTTCCTTTATTTTATAGTGGGATGCTAGTAGATCTGAAAGCTCGGATTTATCTTTGGCCAAAATTGTTTCTGAGAGTGTGTTTTTGCTATTTTGATTTTGTTTGTTTTGATATACTTCTGATTTTGAATCCCGTTAATAAAATCTGATTCAGTTTGTTGTGTGTGTGTGTGTTTTTTTTGCTTTCTTTGATTGAACTTTCTTCTTGTCTGTCTTTTTGAATAATTATATTTCTTATCAAAGAGCGATTGTCGAAGGAAGCATTCATTTCAAGACTTATTTTTTTGAAAGAAATTTGAAACAATTCAAACAATTTCTGATGTTAAGGTTCACCTCAGATAATTGATTTGTAAGTCAGTTGAGTACTATGAAATCCTAAACGGTCTTTGTCAGAGTATTAACCCTTAAAGGTGTCAAGATATTTGTGAATTATGATTATTCTTAGACTTTTTACGCAGTCCATATTCTTAAGGAATCACTTTTAAGTGATTCCCCATTCTCTAGATGATTTCTTAAATGAAATCTAAAATATCTAAACCATGATAAAACTTTCAGTTTTGAAAGCAAATAAAAAAAATGATCAATTGTTCACCTGTATTGAAATTAACCTCCAGTATCACCTCGCTCTCTTTGTCATCAATAAATATATAATTGTATTATTATTTAAAAGTGTCATAAGAGGGTTGGAATCACTTAAGTGTGGGAAGTATGTGTAAACCCGTCGGGGTACTGAACAGGCACGCTGGCAGCGGATAAATGCACACATGATACCAAGACAACTTCGTCAGGGTACTGAGCAGGCTTGTTGGCAGCGAAGCAATGTCGGATTGAGAGGTAGCAGGTATATGTTTTTAAATTAAATTTTATGGAACTATACATCATGTGGATAAAACTATTGGATGGGATTAAAGCATTTGAGTGGGATAAATGACATCCATGTCGAGGCTATGGATGTCTGCCGACAACAGTGGCTCTGTCAACGGTATTGAAGTCCTTTTATAAACTTTGTGACCCTTTGATTAAAACACAACTTCAAGTTATTATCCTTTGTAAAATACTTATTTTCTTATTTTCTGATATGTTTCTATAAATCTGAGCTAGTCTTAACATTGTGTAATATTAAAGTGGATTTGTTTCAAAGAAGCTTAAAATTATATCCAATTCGTATTCTTCTTCCCTGAGATGAAATCTTACCATATCAAAGATAACCGATTCACCCAGTAAGTCACCATTTGTTGGGTCCCAACAACTCCCCCTAATTTTTTACAAAATTTAAAGCCCCCCCATTAGAATCTTGATAATTATAATGAGCTATAGAATCAACTTTTTCAAATAGTTCCACACCTTGGCTTTCTTTGAGACAAAATTAAGACATTCACTATAGTATGAGACATTAATTACAAGAGTATATATCAAAATTTAGAAATGAGCATGGAAATCTCAATTTAAACAAAAACGTTATTTTTTTTTATCAAATGTTTACTTTCGTTTAAATTATGATTATGTATTCATTCTTTTGTTTATTAGCAAATTTGACTATTTTGAATAATGGGTTCAATACTTCATCAAATAATATCTTGGTTGGTTTCTCATTTTCACAAAATCATTTGGTGGGATTAATTAATTATTTTTTTTTTTCATTTTGCATCTCATTTCAAAATAAAAATAAAATAATAATAAAAAGAATTATCTATCATTTGTTTGATTTTATGGAAACCCAAAATTAATATTTTTTTCCTCTCCATCAACTTGAAACTTCTAGAATTTTAATATCATATTTGAAAGGAAAATATAAACAATGTTTGTTTAGAACTTATAGTTAGTTTAAATTCATTTTTTATTTTATTGTTCTAGATTTTGTTTTATTCACAATTTTTAGGTTTCTTTTTGTTTCACAGGTTTCTATTATCAATTATTTGGTACAGATCTGGTCATGGCTTTATTTTATTATCTAAATACGTTCAAGATAATTGATCCAAAATAATATTGGATTGTTGCAAATAAATTTATCAGCAACAACAAATAAAAATTGGAAATGTGTTAAGAACAAAAAGAATATTTTGCGGGATGATTGCAGCCAAACTGTGAAGAATATGAAGAAATGGTTGAAAACCCATCTCCAAAATGGACCCATTTAGCCTACATGTGAGCATTTTCCCAAACAAATGCACGATTTAAGAGATATTTGTGTCTCTTTACGAGGCCAATTTCAGGTGGTAGAAATTATTAGTGACACCCAGACTGTTCATTCATTTTATGAATATATGAGAAAGTTCAGAGCCATGGGAGAACAAAGAAATTGAGAGTAAGATTTTTATATTTTCTCTTTTGTATATTATTTCTTTTGTAAACTTGTTTCTTTTCAAATGGAGTAACGGATGGTTAAAATCTTTGGAAGAATGGACAAGTATTTTCAAAGAAGAATATGGAATTCCAGGTTGCTTAATGGCTTTTAATCTGTGAGTAAAATTGTTTTATTTTCATTATAATATCTTCATATTCTTTGAATAATTGATTATGCATTGATTTAAATTAGCTTTAATCCGTTTTATCAATACATAGTTAATTGTTATCATTTATATATTAATTTTTTCAATCTTTAAGAGTCTATTATCCCAAAAATTCTTCATGGACCATATGATGAACATATTTTGTTGAAACTATATGAGAAAACAATTTACTCTTTGGCTTTCGTCCTGTGTAGACTTTGCAGTGTTTTTTTATTGCATTCTCATGTAATTTGTTGATGTGAAATGTTATCTGTGTCGAATTAGCTTTAGTCAATTCTGCACATAATATTTTATATCATGTTTTTTTTTATGTTGTTCATTATCTTTTGGTTTAGTTTATATCTGTGGCTGATAATCTATTCAAGTATTTTGAGTTTACATTTGATGCTAGATAGATGGTAACACCATTCCCAGGAATTGAAATTTCTTTCATTTTCAGTTATTGGACATTTCAATGTCACAAGATATACAATTATTTGTCTCTTTGTCATTATAAACTCGCTCCAAAATATGAAACACTTCCTTGAATTTCTTCAGGAAGTATTATGCTTGTTTTTTTCATAGGTTTACACTTGACACAGGTTAATAGGAGCTCATACAAATATAGAGAGATGAATTTAGCTTAGTACTATTCGTGAGAGGTTAGTAGGCACATTGATTTCTTTTATTCCAATTCGTTTATATATGAATGTGATGATGATTGCATTAATTAGCTTTGACTGTTTTTGTGTCATTGTTTAAATCGTATTTGTTTAGTATTTATTTCTTTAAAATCTTTAAAACATCAAAAGAGTATTGTTGATATCTTGTTCAGAAACTTAATTAAACAATCACTTTCACAAGATTTTATTTTAAACCTTGTAAACTTGTTCATAATCATTGTATATTAACGCTATTAAATAAACATTTGTAATTAGTGTGTTGATTGTTAAAGTCATAGCTTTAGAGTAGTTTATTTCTTTTATTATTATTAGGACCTTAGTTGGATAATGGAGCCATTAAACCCATTAGGTCAGTTCATACCAAACGACTTGGGTTAATTAGACAACCTCAGTCCGGATCTGACCTTCCAGTTGACAGTGTGTCACCTACGCCTATCAACAAGCCCTTAATAGATCTTCAATCTATGTATTTATACAAACTGTCACAACTCAAAATGGTTGGACTTCTTATAATTAAAATAGAAAATATTTGAAATACGAAAACAGTGCATAGAGAATGATGAGCTTCGTTGGAAGTATCTTCTATCTCTTAGTCTCTTTGATGAAATGCTTCCTTTCCTCATTCCTTTAGGCCAGACATATCTATCGTCTGATATTCTTTATAATTTGGCACAACGTCCTGGTTGTTGGAGTTACTTCACACACRCCTATGATTTCTTTTTCCTAAGGTTTTTATTTGTTTATTAGTCATAATTAGTCATTATCCAGTCTCCTATATTTTAGGAGAGAATATTCCACCTGGAGAATATTCTCTTTCAGTTGACACTTCAGTTTGACTAGTTGAGTTGAGTTTAGATGTTGCATTGGGATCATCATCATGCTAATTCGACCTTGCCTTGGTATCATCACCAGAGTGGCGCATTAGCCTTGATTCCTTGAGTTAACTCCTCACTACTCTTTGTTCAGTCAGTTAACTGAAGACTAGTTGACTAGTTAACTCAACTAGGTGGCAGTTCACTCTTGTAACTACCTGAGAGACTAAAATAGGTGGCAGTTCACTCCTGTAACTGCTGGTGTGTGTCCAGATCACTCTATACCACCACTATGGTGAATTGGTTCACCTCAATTCAAACTCATTGAGTTATACATAGTATATCATATGTAAATTATTCATTATTCATAACGGTTAATGGGAATTTTTTCCATTCTTTCTCTCCTTCTTCTTCTTTCTCGAATTCTCTCTGCAAATGTCTGTATCATTGTTTAGATAGATATATTCTATGCAGGTTCAACACATTTACATGGTATCAGATCTGACAGACTGCTAAACAAAATCTACACCAAAATGTTTTGCAGGTACAAAAGATTGAAGACAGCGGAAAGATGGAATTCCAAAAAGAATTCATTCTTACACCTTACAACTATTTTTCATGGAAGGAGAAAATAGCCATACATCTCCAATACAAAGGGTTTTATAGGTTAACCATGAATACAGATACAGAGTCAACATCAGCCATATAAAAATCCAAGTACTTAAATCGCATGGATGAGGCACTCGGAACAATTTGCAGTCTTATTTCTCCTGATCTCCTTTTTCATATATCTTCCTGTAAGACTCCCAATGAAGCCTGGACCATCTTGGAACGGCTCCTTTTCAAACAGGATGAGATGAGGGGACACATGCTGGAGGTGGAGCTTCTCACATTGGATCCAAAAAGCTTCGAGAATATCCAAGATTTCTTTACAAAATTCAAGGATTTACTGTCACAACTCAAAGCTTGCAGGGTTGATAAATCGGAGGAGGAGAAACAAATGGTTCTCACCATTCTCTCCAAGCTTGGTCCTGAATTCTCAGTATTCATATCGACATTCCATATTGTCAGTTCGCCTCTGGGGCCACCTAGAAGATTCCTTCTCTTGAGTACTTTATCGAATCCCTGACACAAGAGCAAACCAAGCTCATCAACATGGGTGAAATCAAAGGCCCAAGGGCGCATGCACTCACTATGCATGATGGAAGCCACAAATATAAAAAATATAAAGATAAATTTAAGCATAAATCTCATGCACATACGAAGAAGGAAAGGTACACAAAACCCTTCACCGATGCCTCTGTATCCAAAGGAGAAAAGGGAAGAAAATGAGAGAAATGAAAATACTGTCACAAAGGATTCCATTCAGAATCCGCATGCATGCAAAAACAAAAAGATTTGATGTCTCATATACTTCAACAAAACAACCTTTTAGATTGCATCCTCGAGGGTGCAAAGAAGAAGAAGCCAGAAGATCTGAATTCCAAGAAAGACAATTCTATCCATGCCTTGATTTCCATCAACTCCTCTCTTGATGCTTGGATCATAGATTCAAGAGAATCACATCAGATGGCTTCCTTAGAAGCAGTATATTCTTATTTGGATGCATGCAAAGGTCCTCCTATTCTAATGGGGGACAACTCTTCTGTCGAAGTCATCGGCAAAGGAAGGATTGAACTCACCAATGGAAGTTTCGAGAATGTGTTGCATGTTCCCAAGCTTTCTTTCAACCTTCTCTCCATGTATCAGATGATGAATTCCGGCACCGGAAATAAATTATTCTTCACACCAAATTCCGTGGACATATACGACATGCAAACCAACTCCAGGGTTGCTACCAATGAGGTAAATCATCGGTCTAGATTTTATACATTTTATGAATTCATTGAACCTGATTCTGCTTTATTGCTTACTCATGTTGATGAAAGTAGTAGGATATGGCACGAAAGGTTTGGACATTTGAATTTTAGATACATGCAACAACTTAGCAAGCACTAATTAGTTGATGGTCTACCAGACATCCATTTCTCCAAGGGAGTATGTGAGGGATGTGTTCTTGGAAAACACCCTCAAGAGAAATTCGACAAGGGAAAGTCTTGGTGAGATTTTTCACCTTTAGATCTGATCCATAGTGACCTCATGGGTCCTTTTACGCATCCATCAATCAACAAAGTGAGGTTTTTCTCATTTTTGTTGATGATTTCTCACGTTTTACATGGATCTACATTCTCAGGCAAAAATCTGAGGTATTTCAACACCTCAAAGATTTCAAATCTTTGGTTGAGACACAGTCTGGAAAGAAGATCAAATTCCTCTGAATTGATATCGGGGGAGAGTATGTGAGTCATGAGATCCACAATATTTTCCATAAGGAAGGGATTCAGCTACAACACACAGTTCCCTATACTCCGCAGCAAAACGGAGTTGCTGAGAAGAAAAATCGATCTCTAAAGGAGATGGCATCTTGCATGTTACATGCAAAGTCACTAGAACAGAGACTATGGGCCTAAGAACTTAACTATGCAACATGCATCCAAAAATATCTCCCCATAAATCTATCAAGGATAAGACCCCCTACGAGGCTTGGAACAACCTCAAACTGGAAGTGACCCACTTTCGTATTTTTGGTTCATGTGCATGGGCCAGGATTCCCTCTGAAAAGAGGAAGGAACTTGATTCACAGAGCACTGAGTGAATTTGTTTTGGATACCCCGACGATGTGAAGGGATATCGGCTTATTGATCTTTCCTCGGACCATCTCATCATTGAGCGTAGTGTTTGATT
>ML784073.1:199564-219885 GCA_009831015.1 Picea engelmannii | reverse complement strand
ACTCAGTTAACTGAAGACTAGTTGACTAGTTAACTCAACTAGGTGGAAGTTCACTCCCGTAACTACCTGAGAGACTAGAATAGGTGGAAGTTCACTCTCCTAACTATTGGTGTGTGTCCAGATCACTCTAGACCACCACTATGGTGACTTGGTTCACCTCAAGTCGAACTCATTGAGTTATACAGAGTATATCGTGTGTAAATTATTCATTATTCATAACGGTTAATGATAATTCTTTCCATTCTTTCTCTCCTTCTTCTTCTTTCTCGAATTCTCTCTGCAAATGTGTGTATCATTGTTTATATAGATCTATTCTATGCAGGTTCAACACATTTACACTGTTCATTGTAGCTTTGTTTCCATCTGTCCCTTCAACTATATTCAGTAATTCAATGACACTTTCTTATTTGATCACCATTGTGCTTTCTTTTCCATGCTCAATGCATTGGTTGCATCTATCTAAAAATTCCGCCACTATTTTTGATGGCTCAATGGTTTCATTCACCTCAAAAATTTATAATTTCTTTTCCACTTGAGGTAGTCTTTCTTTGATTATTTTCACTTCTTGAGTTATGGTTCGGGACTGTGAACTTGGGTTCACTAGCCACTTATTAATCTTAAGGAGGTCAATCTGTCTCATTTCTCGAATGGCTGCCATAGTTTCTTCTTGGTTCTTCTTAGAATTATGCTAGTTCCTTGCAATATTGATTTTCCCCAGGGCCTCCACGATACTGCTTCCCTCAAAATCAATCAGTTTTTTGTCTAAGGATTATAACATTTCTTGACAAGCATCTTTCACCTCCCAGGCTAATCTCTTTCTCTCTGATAAATTCATTTCCCATACCTTCGGGGCCAGACCGCCTCTTATTTGTTCACAGGGGGAAAGCCAAGGAAAATTAGGGACATTATCTTCTTGTGCCAATATGATGGCCTCTTAAAACTTAGCTCAGGCTGAGAGAGATTATCCTTCCTTAATATAGATATATTTTAGAGTGAGGTCTACTTCCTGGTATAATTTTTGAATGGAATTGACCTTCATGAAAAGATCTTGTTGGGACATTTCTAGTTTTTCATTTACCTCCAGTGCTTGAGTCTGAAAAATTGATATCTCTACTGATGTACCTTCAGTCAAGTCTAACCTGGCTTGCAATTTCTTTATTAACTCATCATGTTGAGTGACCAATCCTTTGTTGGCCTGTGAATTTCGATGGAGCTCCTCGAGGTTAGCCTGCAGTTGTTAGATTTAATGTCGGTCATAAGCTCTGATTTGTTAAAAGTCTTGGCTCATCTTATTATTTACAGTCTGTTCCCTAGACAAAATTTGATCTTGCAACTTCCCCACCAATAATTGTTTTTGTCTTAGTTTCTCTACCAAATTTTCCACTGACCATTGATTTGCAGTGGAAAAGGCACCTAATGAACCTGCAAATTCCTTCACAAATTCAGAATCGTCACGATTATATTTATCATATAACATCCTCTACCTTTTGGTTATCACCCCATCCTTCTGATGTGTTCCTCGTTTGACAATGGCTCTCTGTTTCTTACTAAAGAAGAAGTCTGAAGGAGACATCTCTTCGGGAAAAATTGGAGCGAGATCACCTATAAAAATGACTTCGAAACTAGGGTTTCTGAAAAATAGACTGCAAAGGTGTCAAAGAAGTAACAAGAGTATCGATCTTTGTAGACGTTTTTTTCTCAGCAGTATTGGAAACATATGTGGTCGGTGTCGAAGGATATGTATCCCGCCCTTTATTTAGGAAAGCTTTGAGTTGAGTCGTTGCTTGAGGGCCTAGTGGAATTGATAATGAAGATTTCAATTCTTGAGTCAAAACTTCAGAACTCTTTGGGGTTTCCACATTATCCTATTTACTAGAGTTCCCTAGTTCAAAACCTAGAGTTCCATATTCCTATGCAGGCGAAGTGGTTATCGATTCTCCTTGTAGTATTTTTGGCAAGTTGTTTCGTCTGAGTCTTTGTAAACCGAGGAAGCTAGCCTATTGATCTAGGGACAAGGTTTGGAATCTATTCAGTACCTCCTCATAAGACATGACTACCCTGAATATTTCATCATGTGGGGAGTTTTCATGCACATATCTCTTCAGGCTGTATTGGGCCAGGTGGTTTTCCATGATTTTGTGTGGGTCGTTCCTTTTAAATTCAATGTCAACCAATTTGACATCTTCCAAAACTGCAACCTCCACTTTGGAATGACCAAATTCTAATAGTGAAAAAATACCAACCTAGAAAGGGAAGGTAGGCCATACCTTTTTTTGGGATGCTTTCAGCTCCTTGCTGATGCCCCCTGTCACTTTTTAATAAGCTACTTCTCGACATTCTAGCCGATCTAGTAAAAATATTGGGAGAGCATGGGGAGGGAGTGAGCATCTGAAAACCCTGATATAAGAGAAGTTTTCTTCAATAAACCAATTTGCTAGTTTGCCCAAATTCTCCATGATTATGTCTGAAATTCGAGGGGGTGGAAAACCATATAAATCTATATGGACAAGCACTACTACATTGTGGTAGATTTCATAGAAGAAATCTCTGGCCTTTTCCTCCCACAACTTGGAATGGTAAAAGTGGATAGGTTCTGCACTAGTTAGGGTCCATCTCCAATTCATCAGTGGGAAAGGGTTTATGAAGCAAATGGCATCCATGATATATGCAGACATATATAAAGGGGAAACATGTCCCTTTGATTTATCCAATTCGTATTCGGTGATTTCTTTGGCTAGATTATCCGACAACATCTTGGCCCAGTTAAAAGTGTATCCCTCGACCACCTCATGCATGATCGACAACCATTCCACAGGGAAATGAGCAGGACTCTTTGTTTTCCGAATAATCTACAGAGCATCATAGCTACATAAATCATGTGAGTATCCAACGACGTTGTGGCATACATGTCATGAGCGTCGAGCCTGAACTTCTCTAGGTGCCCCCACTAGGACTTGATTATATCGGGATAACTCTTGTCATATTGTATGCATTCCTGTTGCTCAAAATCTAACGTAAATGAAATATTGTAAGTATATTTATGCTCGAGAGATATCTTATACATTACTTGGAGGTTTTCTATTCAGAACAAGCCAACGACAACTTTCTGGTGGTTGGTGATGCTCCTGGTTTGGATGTCAATGTTCTCCAAGGCCCATCTTACCATGTCGTTATATGACACGAGTCTCAGTCGCGCAGCTACCTTGTGTAGCTCTGAATGAGATATATACCTGAGTTTAGCTTCATGAGTATCGTCCACTTCATCGTTAGAATCTTATGGGAAATTTATAATCTCATGTTCCAGATTTTCGAACGCTTGTGTCCAATATTTAACAGAGTCTATAGCTCGTGGTGTAGTGTCTGACATAACATCTACATTCGGATTTGAACCTTCACTAGTTGCATCAGTTTTCTTAATCATGTTTTGTTGTGCCATGATATCAAGAGAACAAAGAGAGGTTACCTATTGCAGAGGAATTGCGTGAGCTTCTCAATCGGATAAAACTTGCTACTTTGAGAAAGGTGAAAATGAAATTCAAAATTGAAGTATTTTTATTCACATCAGATGCATTGATTTGAGTATAGTTTTACTGACGAAAAAATTATTAAATTTAATGGAAATATCTACCTCGTGATCCACACTCTATGTTTGAATCATTATCGTTAATTAGTCATAAATTCGATTAATATTCGACGATTCATGTTCGAGAGTTTTGGAAACAGAGTTGAAATTTCCCGAATCGTGAATCCGCAAAAGGTTAATCATGAGATAATATATTTTAAGATCTTAATTAATCATGTTTAAAGTCAAGTTCTTCAGATATTAGGACTTTGGGTTTTTTAAATGTAGCTCGAGAAGAAATCCCCAAAACTCGAAACTGTGAAATGATTAATTATCCGATAATCACTTTTAAGTTTTAATTAATCATATTTATCTTTAAGTGCTTCCGAAATTCGGACTTCAGAGATTTTAGGATCTAATGAAGAGTAAACGTCTGAACCCTGAAGTTAGAATTCGTTAATTATCTCTTGACAAAGATTAAATTAATTAATTAAAATCTAATACTTCGGCATTTTAGTGCTTCGTGGATTTGCAAATTAGCTCTTTGTTATATTTCCAAAGGGTTGTCTCCCATAGTGACATGTCGAATATGACATCATTCTAGATGATGTATCGAGAATAGGGAGGTGACACATGTTACTTAGAATCGTATGAATCTTCAAACGAAAATGTCAAAAATGGGTGCCACGTGTCAACCCAGGGGAGACCCAAAAGATACACGTGTACTATGACTCGTGTCCTTTAAAGGTTTATGAAAAGTGATGAATGGAAACTTTTGGGTTTCGAGTATTGTATCATTAAGAATCATCAAAACGCCCGAAGCGCGAAGCTCCAGAGCGACCTTTAGTGATTTACCTCTTTAACAATTATTCGGCTCCAAAAATATGGGGAAAATAGGATTGTTCAATCAAACGGGAAAACCTCATCAACGACATATATCATGCGTTCCTTATTACTAATTAACCAGAAATGAATTTGATTTAAATTTTGAAAGTTATTTTCTGAGTTACCACTTTGGGAAAGATTATATTTTCATGAAGTGGAGAATTTAAAGCTCAAAGTTTAGGATTATATGTGTTCCAACAGCTCTCACGGGAAGATTCTTTGAAGAAGTATACAAGAAGCCCTGGAAATATGGTTAAGTGGTTAAGAAGCCCCGAAGGTGTGGTCATGAACCCAAAAGTTGATTGAAGGAAAAGAGTATGAAGGACATTGAAAATGCATGAAAAACCTCCATGATCTAATAGTCCTCCTCAAGCCATTTCCAATGGTAGATGGCATGCCACGTGGTTCCTCATGGTTGAGAAGTTATGTTCTCTTAAAGTTGAAGCTCTGAGGTATGGTCAAGAAGCCTCAGATCTAAGGTCAAAGAAGTTACAAGTTGGCCCTAAATTCAAGTAAAGGAGAAAAGTTTTTGAAAACAAGAAGTTATAGGTTGAACCTAAAAAGGAGGTACTTGGAAACGTATAAATACCCATCAAGAGCCTCTCATTTGAGTCAAGGAAGTATCATTATTGATCATTCAATATTGTGAGCTCTTAGCACAAGATTGGAAATGAATTTCAGAGGGAAGATGAAGTGGAGAAGGGAAAAATTCCAAGGGAAGATGAAGTCTTGTGATGATGTGTTCTAAGGTATGTTCTTTAAAGGTCATCTTGCCATTTCCCCTATAACATTTTTTCTAGAATGATTCAAATAGCGAAACTTGGAGGATATTGAGAAGACATATCAAGGTACATGTGCTATGAATTTCAAATTCTGGGTTGTTGTACGTTTGGAGATAGACTCTTTGGAAGATAGCATTTTGGACTAGTCCTGTAACTAGTCTCAAACATGTGTTCCAGGTAAAACAACCATAACTGCTTAATAGAGCATCCAAATTCTATCATAGCAATTTCATTGGAAATACTACACTTTGTATCATTTTCTATGTGCATTTCAGAATTAGAAATCAAATATTGAGAATGTAACATGTTGTACAAGTCACTCTCCAGAATAGGTCAAAATTTAGGAAGGTCTTCCATTTTTTTCTATTCTCTTTTTTGGTGATGAATCAAACAACGAAAATTGGATGAATTTTATAGAAGATATAAAATATGATTGGGTACAATTTTCAGAGCTTGATTCACTACAGGTATGGAGTTATACTTGTTGGAAGTTAGGGTTTGTGACTAATCTAGAAACTAGTCCCAATCAGGTGTTTGGGATAAATTTAAGAAGTGGTGTTGGGGTTTATATGTGGACCTAGGATATTTATGTGAATCCAGTTTCTATGTGGACCTAGTTTGATGCATCAATGATAGTGACATAAGAAATGACAGAAACAATGATAATGACGATGACAATCTATATGGACCCAATTTCTATTTGGACCCAGTTTCTAAGTGGACCCAGTTTGATGATGTTGAAGTTGAGGAAGGTATGATGAGAAAAGATCTTATGCACCAGGTTTGTTATAGGATGAAAGCTATGGTTTTCTATATGTTTTGAGGTTTGTATATTGGAGTTTTTTGGCACATACTTGAGGCATGTCTTGGTGATTTTGGGCATATGATTTGGGGGAATTCTTGAAGATCTTGGTGATGATGATGTATTAGTATCAGTGATCGTAACAATGACAGGTTGATTCTATCACTTATATTGAAGGGAGGAAGGAAGGGGAAAGGAAAAGGAGTTGTATCTTCCTTCAATTTGGAGCTCTTAAACTAGGGGGTTGGAGCCTCCTTCTAATTGGAGCTGGAGAATCTAGGGAGTTGTATCTTCCTTCAAGTTGGAGCCTATAAACTTAGGGGTTGGAACCTCCTTCTAGTTGGAGGTGGAGAGTCTATGGAGTTGTATATTCCTTAAGGTTGGAGCTTGTAAATTAGGGGGTTGGTGCCTCCTTATAGTTGGTGCTGGGGAATATTGGAAGTTGGTGCTTCCTATGAATGTAATTCTTGACATGATATAAGAAAAGTGTTCTGTGGTTTTCTCCCATTTGGGTTTCCACATAAAAATATTGTGTACTGTGTATCTGTGGTTATATGTTTATGATATCTTGAATGCAATTAGAAAGTGATAAATTGCTGATAACTTAATGTTTACATGTTGTGGTTTAAAATGGTAAAAAGTGATCAACATTGATTCACCCCCCCTCTCAGTATTGGTGAATATTCCAACACCTGATTCGTTTTTATCAAAACTAAGTCCATAGTTAAATAGGTCTAGATTTCAAAGAAATCAAACCAAGGATTAATAAGTTTGGATTTAAATGGCTAGCTCCAGGTACCCCAAATAATGAATCTTCTAAGGTTGGGTAGGGATAGTTTAATGGGTTGCAATATTCCCAAGTAGATTTACCAGGAATTTTGTGGATTATTGTTTTTTCGAGTGGGTTTTTTTCAAACAGTTTGTTGTCTTGCCTTCCAAACTGCACTAGGGTTTGGTTATAGAGTTTATCTAGCAACAAATGACTGAAATGTAGCAATAATGGATATACAACAATAACACAAAGCGATAACACAATAAAATGGCCACAATATTTCATATTTTCATTTTATTTAAATATATAGTTGACCACATTACAAGATATAATCAGATATGGAATAGAGATGGAAGAATAATGTGTGTGGATAATAATAGCTCCAAGGTACAATGTGTTATTTCACAAGTTGTAGGATGGGAAAATCCCAACCCAACCACCAAAATGGTGGAAAATTTGAGAACACCTACCCACTGTCACCTTAGGCAGGTATTCCCGTCACTTTAGAGATGACAAAATCACCACAAGGTGGGAATCTCGGTGACCCTAGGGGGAAATGTGATGGAAAGAGGGATGTATGAATGGAATACCCTATAGGTCAATTTAATAGATGGAATAAGGTTTAAGAATGAGTCTCAGAAAATTTTTCAGGTTGCAAAGTCCTTGGGTACCTACTGAGAGTGTTTGTACCTGTCCGAGACACAAGAAAAACCAACTGTATACAATATACATTAGGTGGACCAGCAAGTTAAGTTTGTTTTCCCTAATTGCAGAAGTAAAAAAATGTATATATCAACAATGAAATCAAGTAACTAATGCATATTAAACCACTTAAAGTATTAAATATTAGTTGAGTTATGAAGCATAAAACATATAGATAAGTTCTCAACACTTTAGCAGAACTTTAGTGGTATTTAGATGGATGTAAAGATAAGTTTTCAGAGTATATTTGTGATATCCAAATGGTTGTAGAAGTGTTTTTCTACAGAAACAAATTTTACCCCAAGAAATAATCCAAAACATTTCCCAACAATAGCCAAGATCAGATAGATTAATAATAGCTAATTCCAATGGTAAAAGAGTGAGAAATTGAGCTTGAAAAAGAGAGTTTGTTGCAGCCCTAATGGTTGTAGCATAAATTTTATAAAATAAATAAGAGATACTTATCCAATTCAGATGCCCTAGGGGAAATAACAATCCTAGAACATCAAGGAAAGAAAGCAATTTGAACAAGTTGATTCCTTTGTGTTTTCACATATCCCAATGCAACAATTTTATTTCTCCAATGCAAATTAAAAATGATTAGTGCCTTAATATTGGGTTGTGGGGTCAAATAATGTGAAGACTAGACTAAGTCCTTGGGGGTGTAAATACTTTTACTCCCCAAGGCAAGCTAGGTCAACTAGGAAATGCTAAGAGGGTGTAAGACCTTTTACTTATCTTAGCAAACCTTAGCATCTGTGCTAAGTCGTTGGGCTTAGATAAGGGTGCACTAGGATTCCAAAATCCACGTGTCCTCAATCCTTTCCTTTTAATCTTGTCTCAATACTTCCTTCTTCCAAAATGTGTCATGTGTCCTCATCACCACCTCAAGCCCCTTAAGTATGACGTCAAGTCACTCAAGGTGGCATTTTAGGCCTCCAAAGAAAAATGTTTGGCTTGTAAGGACATGGTGAGGTCATCCAATGTGTCTTCTAGGCCTTCAAAGAATGTGGTATTCATCTGGCATGTGGACCATTAGCATCCAACCTGTGGGAGTGTTTTCCCATGGAATCCCAAGCTAGGCTTATTCTCCCAAAACTGGCCACCAAGAAAGGTCCTGGAAAAAAAGGGTACGCCCTTCAAATATCTGAAGTCAAAGATATAATGGCAAGTGTAAACCACATCTAATAAATAAGGAACCTAAGCATGTGCATCAAAAATACCTCATCAAATTAGACAAATGCTCAAAAACCCTATACAATTGACTAAGTTTAAGTATGGGAAGGGTGTCATAAAAGTCCTATTGGGTAGAAAAAAGCCCTCAAGTAGACGATACTCCCAAGGATGGCCTTTCAAGGTTATGTACTGGATGATGAGGTGGAAAGGGATTTAGACTTGATGTGTCGACGAGTTTCATGACATACAAGGGATCATATTATCTCATTTATGGTTGCTTTTGTAGAGGGTGTGTGGAACCTTCGTTTGTGGTGCACTTTTTCCAAGCCCATATTCTTTCTATTCTTTCTCCTTATTTCTTTCATGTTTTAAGGAATGAGTTGAGGGACACTATCATGGCTTGGTGGATAGATAATGACAATATCATTCACAAATACCTCGCGGAAATGAAAAGGTTGGCTCATGATGAGACCCATTTTCTCTTAGTTGTGTAACTGAGAGCCACTACCATGTCTTGGTGACCAGATGATGGCAATTTCATACCACTAAATATCCATGATTGTGATAGGTCAGCTCGTGATGATACCTCCCATCCTCCAACTAACCCCTTAAGCATTCAATATATTTTATTTTTGTACATCCCCCATTTCTTGTAGAGAAGCGTTTCATTTCTTTCTCGGGGATCCCTAGGTGAAGCATCTGGAAGGTCCATATTTAGGCTTTTACCTTTTTATCCAAAAACAATCCCTTTGGTCCTTCATCCCCTTCTTCCCATGAAATGAGGTAGATTCCATTCTTGGGTCACTAAAGTCAAAGGTCCTAGAAGAATACAATATGATGGGAATGTAATGAACATAAGGTGGAAAATATGGTTAGGAATGGTAAGACAACCCCTCAAGGAACCCCCAATCACAAACCCTCCCCAAAGGTTGGAAAGTCACTACGAAATCTATGACTCTCACCAAGGTGAAATAGGGTCAAAAAAATAATGTCCAAGCATGTGTTATATAATCAAAAGTATATTAGATACAACATGTTTAAATGCCTCAAATATTAGGGTGATTACCTGCCACAATACCTGACTTGTACCACATGGAGAAATACCCATTTTCATTTTAGAAGCTAATTGGTGTGGTGGATGCACTAAAAATGGATCAAAATGTGGTGATAGAGTGGGATTTTGTATGTGCAAGTGGACACTACTAGTCATGTCGTCTCTCGTATCTCCATATATGCAACTTGAGGGCCTTGAGACATCACCTCTTTAGTTATCCCACAAAATGGGGATAACATCTGGCTTCTACTTGGGGACATGTGTTCGTCATAGAGTGCATGAGAATAGCAACATATCCTAGTATACCTATGAATACACTTAAACAAGAAACCATAAAATATAGGGTGGTTCTATCACCCTTCATCCATATACATCAAAACTAGATGGAAACTAATCTAGAAATGAAAATTTTAGCATTTTTTTTTTCAAAAATGTCTAAACTAAGCATGAAATCAATATGCAAGTAGAGAAAAATGAAATATGAAATGAAACTAACTAATATGAGAAATCAATATGAAAATTCAAGGAAATCAAGATGACCTACCTACTTACCTGGGGCCTGGGGGATCTAAAGATCATATGATAGATGATGTCAGGTGAAGTCATACAACTAGTGAAACTAGTTGATTATCTCATCAATGAATATCCCCTTGTTATTAATCATGTGAAACAACAAAGATAAGTCCAACGCAAAATGATCATGAGAATAAATAGATATACAATCAATCATAAAATGAAACTCATGGAGATGGGTAGGAGGGAGGAAATATTTCTAGAAAGAGAAACCATCAGCTTAATCATCCATCCTGAAGGTGTAACCACAAGCCTCATCTATCCATATTTGAAGAGGGCTACTATACGTAGAAGATGGCTCATATTCATCATCATGAACATGATCATTGCTTCCTAAAGACCGAGAAGAAATGAGAGATCCCAAGAAGACCTCATGATTTCGCTGAGAAGAAAGGATGAGGTAGGGGACATTCTCAAGTCTAGAGAAAGAAAAATGTGGCCCCTTCATCTGTGAATCCCCGTAGAAATACTCAATATGAAAGTATGTCCTTTTTGTAGAGTGAGCCTCTAATTACTCTGAGATGGCCACATCCTGGTATTCTTCCAAAATTGAGGACGAGAGTGGCTGAGAGTCCTCTACTAAATTTGTAATCATGTCATCATCATGCTCCCAAACATATGAATCATATACGCATGAAAAGTAGTCCTCTAAAAATGACAACTCAAACCCATTTTCTTGAGGGCTACCCTCAATTTCATATATGGGGTCTTTATTGAACATGAGATGACCAAAATCCCACCTGCATCTGCCAATCTATATGAAAATGTCTATATGTTGATCAACCATATGTGAAGGTTATTTCACAAGACCGTCAGCATGACTGAAAATAATCATCTCTTTATCTTCGTGTGAAGGAGAAGTAGAGGAATGGACGTCTTCAACTAGATCTTTAAATTCTTCATCATCGAGACTGGTTGTTTCTTCAACATCATGTGTAGGGGGAGAGCAAGGTTGGACAACCTTGCCTTCATCAAGAGGGAGCAAAGAAAGTGGTGCCTCAACATGTTGTGATTTATCAAAATTCTTATTTCTTCTTATGGTCATGCTCCTCCATCACCTCAATATTACATGAGGCTTGATCCTTACTGCAAATTGCTTTGTTTTCCTCCTCTCAACAATATTTTCCACATCCAAGGGCTCCTCTAATACTTCTTCACTTCCAAAGTCATGGAATCAAGTGTCATCAAGATATTCAAAAGGATTACAACTCATCATGTTATCTTATTGGTGTGTAGGAGGAACCGAGACCTAGATGTCTTCATCAAATGGGAGGGTAGATACAAACACTTCATCTTCATCAAATTTATCGTCTAAATATTCAACATGATAAACTTCTTTGGGATCTTCTTGGTAATTTTCTTCATATGTTTTTTCTTCGAACACTTCTTCATATTCAAGGGCCAGTTCTTTGGAAGGAAATAAATATTTTATACGATTCATTATTTCCTCGACAACTTTATTAATATCATTTTCCTTTTCCATCTATAAAAGTGCCATATTCGAGGCATAACAAGTTATGGATGAGGGTTCATCCCATGGTTCCATATTTCCATTTAGTGAAAAGACACCTCAATCGAGTCACCAGATGAGCTCAAGACTCACTAAAGGGTGGAAAGGGGAAACAAGGAAAAGTGGGTTCTTGGAAGGTGGAGTCGCCATATGAGCCTCAAGAAGAGCTTATCAAGGGTGGAAAAGGAACATCCTTTAGGTGGAATCACCAAACAATCTAGGGAAAAGGCTTTGGGATAGCTTGCCAAAGTGTTATTAGGATTTGAAAGATGATTCAAAATCGTCTCCGACAATGATGCCAAAATGTTATTACACAAGTTGTAGGTTGGGAAAAACCTGACCCAACCACCAAAATGGTGACAAATTTGAGAAAACTTGTCCAGTGTCACCTTAGGCAAGTATTCCCGTCAATTTAGAGATGATAGAATCACCTGAAAGGGGGAATCTCGGTGACCCTAAGGGGAAATGAGATGGAAATTGAGATGTATGAATGGAATCCCCTATACGTCAAGTTACTATATGGAATAAGTCTTAAGAATGAGTCTCAAAAAAGGTTTAAGGTTTCCAAGTCCTTGGGTACTTGCTGAGAGTGTTTGTACCTACCCGAGACATAAGAAAAAACAATTGTACGCAGTATATGTTAGGTGGACCAATAAGTTAAGATTTTTGTCCCTAATTGTAACAATAAATAGAAATATATGTCAACAATGAAATCAAGTAACTACTGCATATTAAACCACTTAAAGTATAAAATATTAGTTGAGTTATGAAGCATAAAACATGTAGATAAGTTATCAACACTTTAGCACAACTTTAGTGGTATTTAGATGGTTATAAAGATGAGTTTTGAGAGTATATTTGTGACATCCAAATGGCTTTAGAATTTTTTTTCTACAACAACAAATTTTACCCCAACAAATTAGCCAAAATATTTCCCAAAAATAACCACTTTCCAACTAATTCCAATGGTAAAAGTGTGAGAAATTGAGATAAAAAAAAGAGTTTGTTGCAACCCTAATTGTCGTAGAATAAATTTTATAAAAACAATAAAAAATACTTATCCAATTGATATGACCTAGGGGCAATAACAAGCCTAGAACATTAATGAAAGAAATCAATTTGAACAAGTTGATTCCTTTGTGTTTTCACGTATCCAAATGCAACAAGTTTATTTATCCAATGCAAATTAAAAATGATTAGTGCCTTACTATTGCATTCTGGGGTCAAATAATGTGAAGACTAGAATAATTCCTTGGGGATGTAAATCATTTTACTCCCCAAGGAAAGGTAGGTCCACTAGGAAATTCTAAGAGGGTGTAATCCCTTTTACTTCTCTTAGAAAACCTTGTTGGCCCTTGACCAAGTTTTGGGGAGATCCTTGGTCAAGTTGACCTATTTTGGGACTTCGACAGCCTATCGGAGATGGAGCACAAGACTAAGTAGATATTGTGGGATCTCGACCCCTTTTTGTGTCCTTTTTGGGATTTGGGAATATGTAACAGGAATGGGATGTTGGCTCATGGGTTTACCCATGTTTAGGCCTATTTTGTAAAGTATAAATAGATGTCTAGGCAAAGTAAGGGAACAGAGGCATCTATGTGATGTAATGTCAATAATCTAAGTGCTAATTGAAAGTGCTCTATGCATATTGTGAGAAATTTTAGAGCTAAGTGCAAGTGGTTGTAACAGAGTGTGAAAGGCTTTGTGCTAGACCTAGATCGGGGAAGGAGGATCTGGCGAGGTGCGCGTAGATATCATGTCCTATGCGGAGTAGGGTTTTTGTGTCTCTGTGCATGTAGATGACTGATTGAAGCTAATAAAGAAGAAGAGTTGGTGGATGTAGCCACAGGGTGGGGGTGAACCATGTAAATATTGTGTTATTCTTCTCTATGCGATGTTCTGATGTATTTATGTGTTATTTTCTAAGTGCTTGATATGGATAGATAGATAGATCTATTTATGCTTTGTGCTTATGATGAATCTGGATGTTAGATCTGATATAAGTGAATTTTCTTAGTTCTTGAATCTGCTAGATATGGTCTATTTATATATGATAAGTGCTTAAATACTTTAGATCAGGGTGAATGTTGTGATGCTTTGATTCCTTTGAGGAGTAGATATTGGTTAAATAATAATGAACTAACAATGATAAGTTCTCTATTAAGTATTGTAATCATAGATCTATGTCCCATCTAAGGTTGCAGACACCTGAGTCATGCAACCACCCTTGCCTCTACCTCGGGTGAGACTTCATCTACTTCGCAGATGTTGCCAAAAGGGCTAGTAGTTAGGGTTTTGTTGGTGCGTTGTTGTAGCATTGAACCCCGGGTCTGCCCCTGTGTGAACAAATGGTTCCATTGCCAGGACCTGAAACTGTAATTGCTAGAAACTAAGGAAGAAGAAGATTTGTGCAAAGATCCAACCTGAAATTGTGAAAGCTCCGTGCCTAGACATATTTCTCTAGTGCGCAGTACTCTACTTAGTTTGACAAGCTCTGTGCTAAGGAAAGAAAAAGTCTGATCTGAAGAAAAGAGGTAAGATATGAAAGATTTGTGCTTTGAGAAAGGAAAAAGTTACACTTTTTTATTAAAAGAGGTAAGATCTGAAAGCTTTGTGCTCTAAGAAAAGAAAAAGTGAGATTATTTATTTATTTTTTTAAATCGAGGCAATATYTGAAAGCTCTATGCTTGGATAAAGGTAAGAATATTGAAAAGTTGTAGATCTGAAATCTTTGTTCTTTGTAGAAGTAAGATAAGTGAAAAWTTTTGTTTCAACAATATGGATCTAGGTATGTTTGATAGATTCTATCCTAACTTGAAAACTAGGGTATTAATAGATGAAAGAAGATTTGATATGAGTAGATTTTATAAGAATAGTGAAAAATATGTTATACCTATGCATAGAAAKAATGTTTGGACTAATAAGTGTATGYAGGACCCTAGAAAGAAATGCTTGCAGGTTAGCTACCATGATCCTAACGCATAGTACAKGAAAGGATGRGGATCATTTAAAAGAAAGAGAGGATTAACCCTCTATTACAGTTGCAGAAAACTGGGACATATTGCTAAGGAATGCCCTAGGAGAAGACCTAGTTGTCTTTGTTGTAAAGCTATGAACCATGAAGTATTGGATTTCCCTAGAATGATTGCCAAGCTTGAAGAAATGAACATGAGACAAGAAAACCCTAAGATAGATTTAGAAAGTAAGATTATGACAGAATCCCAAAAATAATCAGAGAAAGTATTGCTACAGATGAAAGAAACCCTGAATGACCACCAACATGTCAGATTATCAGAGATCTTCAAAGAAAAGGAATGCCTTGAAGAAAGAATATGAGACTTCGAAATTGATTGTGTTCTAGATGAGGAAACACATGTGAATATCATAACAGAGAGAACTTGGGAAGCTATAGGGAGGTATGCTATGATTCCTTCATTAGGAGGAATAGGACTATTCAAAGGAAAGTTGATAAACCTATGTGGAAAGCTCACCCAGATACCTATGAATGCCAATGGAACTTCGACAGAGGAAGATTTTGAGATTATTAGATTTATTAAGAACGGTGCCCCATTTACCATGCTATCAGGAAAACCTTGGATTGAAAGAGATCAGACCAGAAGGGGAAAAAAAGAAGAATCTTTAGAGCAGAAGAAGCAAGAGTTAAAAGAATTCATGACTAGAAGAATCACACACTTGATTGAAGAACAGAAGAACAGATCGAAGATATTTAGCACCAGAGACATGGATTTCAAAGTTGCAAGAACACTAGAAGACCCATATAATATTGAAGTACCTATTCCAAATAAATAAGAAGGATCACCATCGAATCTTAGGAAATAATCTCAACAATGCGAAGTAACTATGCCAAAATAAGATACGAATCGGAATGGAAAAAGGCATGCTGAGATGAAGCTCACTGGGAAGAAAGCTAGAAATCTAAGTAAGAAGAGATCTAATATCGACAAGTTGTAGAAGGTTCCAGAGGGAACCTCGCAGAAGGAAAATTTGCAAAATTGGAGCTTCGTCAGGATATCAGAATAACGACACATGGCACTTCACCATGACAAAGCAATATAGCCACTGGGGAAATTATAACTGTTAGACTAATGCTTTGAATGGGTAGAAAGACATTTATGGACAGACAGCTCGCCATTCGACCGTTGGGACCGTGCCATAACGGACACAACAGAGTTAATGAAGGCTTCATACCCATTGCAAGCGACCCGTTTCCAAGTTACCTATTTATATCGTCGTGCTATGCACCAAGAACACTTTTTCCAATTGTGAATTTGAGCTCACAGACTTGTTGATTTTACATAGTGGTCATTGTGCTATTTCCCTCTATCTTATTGCAGTGTCTAAGTTACCCTCCAAACCCAAATATTTCCAACCTCGAGTGTGTATTTCGAATGAGTTGAGCACTTCCGAGAAAGTTGTTAAAGAAGTTTTGATCAACCTCATGAATGAAAGAGTTATGTCGATGTCTACAGGTGTACAAGCATCATCGACGAGAGGACTTCCAACCTCTCTGTCTACTACTCACAGAGCTGGACCATCCTGGCCATTAGATGAAAAGCGAACCAAGCACATGGATGATCTAGCGAATGCCAAATTGATCCCAAGTATATTACCCACCTATATTGAACCTCTGAGCGGCACAGTAAATCGAGACAGTGTGCCCATAGATTTCAAATACACCTTGGTTACGACGTACCTCCCGAAAGGGATATATGCAGTTCGAGTAGACCAAGATAAAATTATAGCGTTAAAGTTTAACGACTTCAACCTTGGAGATCGCAAAGTCTATAGCATGCTCTCCCCACATAAGTACCTGATCAAAACTAAGGGGAATAATTTGAAGATAATCCCCCAGTCGTGGACTATGAACATCGCACAGTCCACCTTGCTAAACGTCATGAAGATTCCCCACTTCGGAAGACACCAGGAGGTGAATGCATGTGTCAAGTTGTTGTTGTCCTGTTACCATGGTGGTTATTTGTGGCTAAATATCTGTATAATTATTGATCCGACGTTGATCAATCGAATCACAGGCTTGATTATGCAAGGACCTGACCCATAGGAGCTTTACCCCGAAAAATCCATGGATTGTGCTCTAGCAAAAAATATTAAGGAAACTTATGGAGATGTCGAGAAGGGCACATGAGGCTACAAGGTAGCTTCTATCCAGAGTGGTGGAGTGCGCCTCGCCTGTCAATGATTGTAGAGGGAAGTTAGTATGAAATAACTGCCCTACCTAAGTCACTGGTTTTGTAGTTAACCTCGCAGGGAAGTGCACGGAAGGCCTTTAGATGAACTGGGTGAAGTACCTGGTGAACCAGTTGGAACTCGACTGTAGAGAAGCACAAGATCAAGGATATGAATTTCATTTCAGTTGGCTCTTGATCCTTATAGATTTTATTTCCTAGGAGATGCCAGAAGGTACAACCTTCCCGGACATCGAGCCTTTTGAACTGTTGGCCGCAAAGTTCAGTACACTGTGGTGCTAAAGAGACATGGATAAACAGTGGCAGTCAAATGTTGTTTTTCATACCTACTACAATCATATGAAGATAGACATATAGTTTGAGCCTCGCATGACTCCGAACACTCTACACCGGTTCTGACCTTTGATGAAGTTTAACACATATCGACATTTTATTTACATCACGACGCGTGTCAATGAACACAAGAAAAAAATTTAGTCCTACTACAATCTGACGGAAGAGGACTTGGAGGATATCATAAAGGAATGGTTGACTGACCTCCTTATTCCAGCAGACCTTGCGGAGATATTCGACATCGACAGCCTAGAAACTGTGCAGGATACGCCCAGACCTAGAAAGACAAAGAAGACTAAAGAGGCCCATGAATTAGACAGTGTATCTTTGAAGAATTCTTCCATATCACTAGAGCAAGGAGGTGATGGAGAAGAGTTAGATGACAAATAATTTGAACAGAATCAAGGAGACGAGATTGATCCCATGAAGAAGAGGAAAGTTTCGCCTCCGAAACCTTCCTCCTGGAAGAAATCGAAGGCCACCATAACCAAGATGCAGACTATTCTCACCTTCGATGACTTCAACTTCCTCATAGCATCCTTGCAAGATGCTTCGCTTGAAATAACAAAGAAACAATAAGAAAAGCAAGAAGAGATGTATGATCAAATTGAGACTGAAATCCAAAGGGTACAACTTGCCCTACAGTCCATTTGCACATTCTCCACTGCGTTGGGAGAACCAGAATTAGGAGATGAGCCATCTCAACTCCACCTCCTAGCCGATACAGTCGAATCTCGCCTTCGACGAGCATAGGAAGAAACACAAAAAGCCACCCAGGCTTTGACACAAGTACAAGGAGTACTCATAGAACAACGAAGTGTTGCAGAACAGGAAAATATTGCTCTCCAAGTGAAGTTTGATGAAGATAAAGAACAACTACAACAATAAAAGGAATAGTTGCTCACAGAGAAAATCGAAGTAAAAGAGGCGGTCAATAGAGCACTTTTCTCTGTGACAGTCTTAGAAAGAAAGGCAGAAGACCGAGTTACACAGCAGGTGAACTAGCTCCCAGAAGCCATTCAATAGCTACAACAACACATAGTAGATTTGGAGCTACGCATTGTACCTGAGACCCCATAAGATGTAAGATACCAAAGCGAAGAAACCTCCTAGAGTGCAGTTGAAAGGCTAAAGGATCTTACCCTAGAATGCCAACAACTTACTGATCATAGTGCCCAGACCTATGAACAACTCACAAAGAACCCATAATTGAAGGCACTGGATTCGTAGCTCCAAGAGGCAAAGTATCAAGCCGAAAAGATACAGATGTAGTTGAAGTCCCTGTCAACTATGGAAATAATGAAGTGCTCCCTGTTGGAACAAATATTGAAATTTTGGATTTCGGTAGCTTAGGAGGAAAAAATTTATAGTGTTTAGCTACCAAAAGTGCAGACTTTTGGTAGCTTAAATCTCGGGTTTCATATGCCACTAGTTTTCGAAAGTGTATCGGTTGAGACCAAGCGTTCAAGTGCCATGCATCAAGCCACATGGAGGAAGAGCTCACGAGTAGTTGTGAAAATAATGCAATAAATGACATAAAATCACTATAATAGGGTTTAACATAAATTCCACATCACCATTTCGGGGTTTCAACCATCGGAGGTTTGGCCGACGTAAAGATTTTAATCACTGCTCTGTTTCCCGAAACCCGAAATCCCAAAATCAGGGTTTCGGGACTTTTGGTGGATTACGGTGCTCCAAAATCGCACTATTATCCATCGAAAGCCAGGACTTTTAGCAGCTAAGATACCCTTGTTTTCGGTCTAATAGCCACCGAAATCGCAGATTTTTTCCAGTGACTAAACTGCCTTAGCAAAAGTCAGTTCTCTCAATCGTGGAGAGACCGTTTTGCGTGCTCAAATGGTTCATTGAAATCTATAGATCCTAATATTTTCAGTGGTGCATTCATATTTTCATTTGGATCTTGGGAAGTCAGTCACAAGTCCCCCGCAAGATGAGGTTCATTTTCAGAAATGTGGCATTTTTTACTATGATGAGTCATCATTTTCAAATGATGATTCTGAGTGACTGGAATATAATTTTGAGAAATGGTCAGAGGTTTTTGTGCCTAACACATCATAGATAAATAAAATCTCTCATTTTTCCTAAAGGTGTCACATATTGGGAGAATTGAATCCATCTCCGAGCCCTAATTTTTGGATCTCATATTTTCCTGTTTTGACACATGTTTGTAAAATGCAGATCTGGGGCAAATGGAAATGGATATCAGGTAATTGAGAGAGGTTTTTTCTCAGAAAAAAAATATGCAAAAAATCCTCTTTCAGTTTATACACATCTAGCACGATTTGAGAGATACAGAACCATAACCGAAGCCACAGTTTTCAACAGTTTGGTATGTTTTCTAATGGCGGAAATTTTCTGAAATTGATGGTAACTGTTGTTGTCTTTTGGGAGGATTTAGACCTCAATACCTACATGAGATACCGATTCATTTCCAGAGGGATTTATTTGTAATTCAAATCATTTTTCAGTTATTTGAAAGGGGCCAAAAGACTTATATTATTGTATCTTCTTGAAGAAGAAAAAGGGGGGGGGTGGGAAGACACACATGAGTAGTACTCCTGGGTTGTAGCTTTCATTTTCAATTTAATAAAATATTGCAGAAGCATGTTTTATCCATATCATAGATTCTTGTGATGTTGCTTGTAGAGTTTTTCCATTTTCTTAGTTTCAATATCACTCCATCTATCTTTTCTTCTCAATTTGTAACTATTTTTTAATAGAATTCATCCTCTGTTAGATGCTCTGTTGCAGACTGGTTATAGGTTTTTTCTTGCAAAGATCAAGGCTCAGAATTCATCCTCTACTAGATTCTCTGTCCCAACCATCTTTTTCCGTTGATTTATGCTTGGAATTCACTCATCGCTAAGTGCTCCTTGTGTATTGATATGTTTTCTCTTTATTCTGCTACCATACTTTTATAA
>ML784073.1:177084-196356 GCA_009831015.1 Picea engelmannii | reverse complement strand
GTGGTCTACTGTTCTTGGAACTTTACAGGAAAGCACCATCCCTAGATGGAGCCTATGTTGGAACAAATATTGAAATTTTGGCTTTCGGTAGCTTAGGAGGAAAAAATTTATAGTGTTTAGCTACCGAAAGTGTAGACTTTCGGTAGCTTAAATCTTGGGTTTCATATGCCATTAGCTACCGAAATTGTATCGACCAAGACCAAGCATTCAAGCGCCACACATCAAGCCACATGGAGGAAGATCTCACAAGTAGGCACAAAAAGAATGCAATAAACGACATAAAATCACTATAATAGGGTTTAACATAAATTCCACGTCACCATTTCGGGGTTTCGACCATCGGAGGCTTGGCCGACGTAAAGATTTTAACCACTGCTCTGTTTCTTGAAACTCGAAATACCAAAATCGGGGTTTTGTGACTTTCAGTGGATTACGACACTCTGAAATCGCATTGTTATCCACCGAAATATGGGACTTTCGACAGCTAAGATACCCTTGTTTTTGACCTGATAGCCACCGAAATCGCAGATTTTTTCCAGTGACTAAACTGCCTTAGCAAAAGTCAGTTTTCTCAGCCGTGGAGAGGTCGTTTTGAGCGCTCAAATGGTTGATTGAAATCTAAAGATCCTAATATTTCTAGTGGTGCATTCATATTTTCATTTGGATCTTGGGAAGGTAGTCACAAGTCCCCCGCAAGATGAGGATCGTTTTCATAAATGTGGCATTTTTTACTGTTATGATGATTCTGAGAAACTGGAATATCATTTTGAGAAACGGTCAGAGGTTTTTGTGCCTAACACATCATATATAAATAAAATCTCTTAGTTTTCTTACAGGTGTCACATATTGGGAGAATAGAATCCATCTCCGAGCCCTAATTTTCGGATCTCATATTTTCCTATTTTGACACATGTTTGTAAAATGCAGATATGGGGCAAATGGAAATGGATCTCAGGGAACTGAGAGAGGTTTTTTCTCAGAAAAAAAATATGCACAAAAGAATCTTTCCATTTAAACACATATATCACGATTCAAGAGATACAGAACCATAACCGCATCCATAGTTTTCAGCAGTTTGGTTTGTTTTCTAATGGCAGAAAGTTTCTGAAATTGATGGTAACTGTTGTTGTCTTTTGGGAGGATTTGGACCTCAATACCTACATGAGATACCGATTCATTTCCAGATAGATTTCTTTGTAATTCGAATCATTTTTCAGTTATTCGAAAGGGGGAAAAAGACTTATATTATTGTATCTTCTTAAAGAAGAAAGGGGGGGGGGAAGACACACAGGAGTAATACTCCTGGGCTGTAGGTTTCATTTTCAATTGAATAAATGATTGCAGAAGCATGTTTTAGCCATATCAGAGATTCTTGTGATGTTTCTTGCAGAGTTTGTCCATTTTCTTAGTTTCAATATCACTCCATCTATCTTTTCTTCTCGATTTGTAACTATTTTGTAATAGAATTCATCATCTGTTAGATGCCCTGTTGCAGACTGGTTATAGGTTGTTTCTTACAGATATCAAGGTTAAGAATTCATCCTCTGCTAGATGCTTTGTCCCAACCATCTTTTTTTGTTGATTTATGCTTGGAATTCACTCATCGCTAAGTGCTCCTTGTGTATTGATATGTTTTCTCTTTATTCTTCTACCATACTTTTATAAATCCTTCTCTTTGTAATCAGCTTCTACCTCGCCTCTGTTCCACAGATTTCCATTGCCAAAACACTCTTATTATTTACTTGATTATTTGACTCCATGCCCAATTGACTACCTCCCGATCCAACCCATCAGCCCTAAAAACCTCAAAATTGTTTGTTACCCACATATTTGCCCGTTGTTAAGCTTATTGGATATCCTATCATGAAATATATTCGAGAGATCCCTCTCGGGTTGGAAGGGGCAGCTTCTAATCAAAAGTGGTTCGTGGTTATCTCATAATTTACTTACACGCAACCCAAATCAAGTTTTGAGTGATAACATAGTTTTTCATTTAAAATGTGCTGAGGCTTGGCTCAATTACAGCCTAGAGTCGACTCTTGTAAAAACACTTCCAAGAGCATCCGACCGCCCAGAAGCAAATCCATACTATCCAAAGTAGAGTTATGGAAGTAACTGAGAGGCTCCAACCCGTACAAGACAAGTCCTATCAATTGTTTACAGAGGTAGAAGGCCAAGGAGCAGAGATAGAGTAGGTTGTCACTATAGCTCAACAATGTCTAAAGGGACCTATCAACAATGCAGTCATCCAAGAGTTCACTGAAAAGGAGGTCGTAGCACAAAAACAAGTCGAGGCAGCATGAGCCAAGCTGAAGGCATTCAAAGAAGAACTAGTCAAACCAGAGTGACTCAGGACGAGTCACAGGTGAGTGTTGGGGGCCTATTGGCCATTGACTAAGTTTTGGGGAGATTCTTGGTCAAGTTGACCTATTTTGGGACTTCGACAACCCGTCGAAGATGGAGCACAAGACAAAGAAGAGATCCTGGGATCTCGACCCCTTTTTGGGTCCTTTTTTGGATTTGGGAATATGTAATGGGAATGGGATTTCGTCCCATGGGTTTACCCATGTTTAGGCCTATTTTGTAAAGTATAAATAGATGTCTAGGAAAAGCAAGGGAAAATAGGCATTTATGTGATGTAAGGTCGATAAGCTAAGTGCTAAGTGAAAGTGCTATGTTCATATTGTGAGAAACTGTAGAGCTAAGTGCAAGTGGTTGTAACAGACTGTGAAAGGATTTGTGCTAGACCTAGCTCGGGGAAGGAGGATCTGGCGAGGTGCACGCAGATATCTTGTCCTATGCGGAGTAGGGTTTTTGTGTATTTTTTCATGTAGATGACTGATTGAAGCTAATAAAGAAGAAGAGTTGGTGGACGTAGCCCCAGGGTGGGGGTGAACCACATAAATAATGTGTTATTCTACTATGTGCGATGTTCTGATGTATTTATGTGTTATTTTCTAAGTGCTTGATATAGATAGATAGATAGATAGATAGATCTATTTATTCTTTATTCTTATAATGAATCTGGATGTTAGATCTGATATAAGTGAATATGCTTAGTGCTTGAATCTGCTACATCTGGTTCATTTATATATGCCAAGTGCTTAAATACTTTAGATCAGGGTGAATGTTGCGATGCTCTGTTTCCTCTGCGGGGTAGATATTGGTTAAATAATAACGAACCAACGGTGCTAAGTGTTCTATTAAGTATTGTAATCACATATCTGTGTCCCAGCTAAAGTTGCAGACACCTGAGTCCTACAACCACCCCTACCTCTACCTCGGGTGAGACTTCATTTTCTTCGCAGGTGTTGTCGAAAGGGCCAATAGTTAGGGTTTTGTTAGTGCATTGTTGTAGCATTGAACCCTGGGTCTTCCCTTGTGCCAACAAACCTTATGCAAAAATATGACCTTAGATGTATGAGATTGATCCACAAATAATGTAGGGGTGTAATCCCTTTTACTCCGAAGGGTTTGTGAAACAAACACAAGTGACTTGGAGGGTGTACGTCCTTGTAGTTCTCCAAGAAACCTTGTAATTAATAACCTTTCAAAATAAAGTAAATGAATATTGGGGAGGGAATATACCCTTATACTCCTCCAAGGGTTTATCCACTAACAATTATGGAAGAAGCGATAATTTTAAGACAATAAATGAAAATTTTCCTTACCAATCCCAAATAAATGCAAAATTAAACCCTAAGTGACCAAGAATATTCCATCCAAAAGTATGAGAAAATCCTCCAAGTGTAGCACACCACTGTATTCCATCAATAGAAAGATAAAACCATAATGATTGCAAAGGAGATATGAATTGTTCCAAGAATAACAAAAACTTCAGCTAAGTATCCTTCTCCACAAGGGAGAGCTATGTTAAAATGAAATAGAGTTCATCTCTATTTATACAAAATGTTCTCAAGTATTTTTGTCCACATAATTTTAGGGTAAACCACAAGATAGGGGTCAACAACCCTAATCTTTCCCCTTTACACAAATAATACTACACAATTTAACTAAAAATTAAATTTGCACAAGGAAAACCCTAAAGAGGTGACGTCAACCTCCTTTGATGTCACGTTTTGGCATTTGCGTTAACTCATTGGGCTTGGAGAAGGGTGTGCTAGGATTCCAAAATACATGTGTCCTCAATCCTTTAATTTTCATATTGTCTCAAGACTTCCTTCTTTCAAAACATGTCATGTGTCCTCATCACCACCTCAAGCCCCTCAAGTATGACTTCAAGTGCCTCAAGGTGACGTTTTAGGCCTCCAAAGAAAAACATTTGGCTTGTAATGGCATGGTGAGGTCTTTTAATGTGTCTTCTAGGCCTTCAAAGCATGTGGTATTCATCCAGCATGTGGGCCCTTGGCATCCAACCTGTGGGGTGTTTTTCCCCGTGGAAGCCCAAGATAGGCTTGTTCTCCCAAAAATGGCCACAAAGAAAGGTTCTACGAAAAAAAAGGGTATACCCTCCAAATATCTCAAGTCAAATATATCATGACAAGTGTAAGCCAAATCTAATAAATAAGGCACCTAAGCACGTGCATAAAAACTACCTCATCAAATTAGACAAATGCTCAAAAACCCTAAATAATTGACCAAGTTTAAGTATGGGAGGGGTGTCATAAAAGTCCTATTGGGTAGACCAAAGCCCTTAAGTAGGGGATTCTCCCAAGGATGGACTTTCAAGGTTATGTAGTGGATGATGAGGTGGAAAGGGATTTTGACTTCATAGGCATTTTATCTTTTTATCCAACAACAATCCCTCTAGGCCTTCAGCCCCTTCTTCCCATGAAATGATGTACATGCCCTTATTGGGTCACTAAATTCAAAGGGAATAGAAGACTAAAATATGATAGGAATGTAATGAGTGGAAGGTGGAAAGTAGGCCGGGAATGGTATGACAACCTGTCAAGGGACCCCCAGTCACAAGCCTTCCTGAAAGGTTGGCCACTCACTAGGAAATCCATGACACTCACCAAGGTGAAACAGGGCCAAAATCACAATGTCCAAGAAAGTGTTCTATAATCAAAAGAAGCTTAAATACAACATGTCTAAATGCCTCAAATATTAGGTTGATTTCCTTCCATAATTCCTAACTTGTACTACATGGAACAAGACCCATTTTCCTTTTAGAAGCTAGATGGTGCGGTGGATGTGTTGACAATGGATCATAATGTGGTGATAGAGCAAGATTCCATATGTGCAAGTGGGCACTACTAGTTATGCGGTATCTTGGCTCTCCATATCTGCAACCTGAGGGCATCGAGACATCATATCCTTAGTTATGTCACACAATGGGGATAACACAATGAAAATAGTGAGAGATAGGATCTCTTGAACTCCCAACAATAACATGATAGATCATAAAGATCAATTTCTTTCCCCTCTATCTTCTGGGTGGTTGTTCTGACTGAGTTGTGCCCCTCTCTACTAGAAATACTCCTAGGAAATTTGGCCCTGCTTATTCTGGCCTCCAAACTCCTAAAAATTGTTGCAAATTTGTATATATGGGGATTATAATCTCATAAGAATATATTACTCATTTGTAGTTATATATCTAACCCTCCAACTCTTTGTCACTCCAAGAGCAAGTCCGCCCTCCTTCAGGAATTTTATCAACTTCTGTAAAAAATAAATATGCAGTGATAAACCATCCAAGACTAATGAGAAAAGGTTCCCTAGTGATGGAAAACACTTTTGAAATGAGATCTACTCCAAATACAAGGTCCTCTAGTCCCAACAAACCCTTCTCTCATAGGTAGTGTGCCCCAGTTCTGCAGAAACCCCCAAAATTGTGCCCTTGCTTCCAGAAATCATTGCTATCAACTGATATGAAACTGATAGAATCATGAGGGTGGAATGTTTCACCACCTTTTCCAAGTTTGGATCAGAAACATAGGAATATTTCACCTCCTTGATGATCTCTAGGGTTTGCTTACTCAAAATCATCTAAACATCTAAATTGTAGAGATCAAAGATGCAAGTGAGAAATGTCAATATTTAATTGAGCAATTCACCCTCCTTTCTTTTATCCCTCCTAATTTTCACTTAAATTATCATTTATTTATTTATTAGTGTATTTTCTCCAATTATTTCATAAATCCACTTTACTTTCTTCTTTTTAGTCATTGTCGCCTTTTGATAATAACTTAATTATTTGGTGACCCCCTTTTTGACCCTCTTAGTCCCCTTTGTCTTAATGAGAATATAGCCTAGAGGGAACAACTATGCTACTAAGTCCCCCATGGTCAATATCACATGGAATGGGACATTACGGTCTTCCCTGCTTGAAATTGCTTACCCACAAGCAATTCCAAACCTGGATGCTGCAAAACTTGTTCACCCTCCCAAGTGGCATCCTCTATTGGCAAACTTTTCCATTTGATCAAATATTCCATGATTCTCTCGTTTCTTATATTTTTCTCCTTTATATCCAATACCTCCTATGGTATCAAAATCAATTTTCCTTCCTCATAAACAGGTGGAAATTATGCATTAGTAGTAACATGTTGTCCCACTGCTTTATTTAGACATGACACATGGAAGACATTACGAATCTTACTCCCTGGTGGTAACTTTATCTCATATGAAAATACCCACACCTTTCTACTCACCCTGTATATCCCATAAAAATGAGGCTTGAGCTTCTCAACGCCACTCCTATTGATGTATTCCTTCTTGTATGGTTGGATCCTTAGATAGACTAAGTCCCCTAGCTCAAAAATGTTCTCTACTCTATGCTTTTCTACATAAAATTTATGTTGATTATGGGATCTTTGCAAATGATCCTTGAGATCCCTGAGTACGTCTTGAATTTCCTGTACCCACTCCTTATCCATAGGGGCTCTACTATCCCCAAAATAAATCTCCATGAAGGTGAGTGAATCATATCCATATAGTGCTTTGAAAGGAGACATACCGATGAACATGTGGTGAGTTGTGTTGAAAAAGTACTCACCCAAGTGAAACCACTTGACCCACACTCTTTGTTGTCCTACCACATAATTTCTGAGGTACCCTTCCACCCATTTGTTAACTATTTTATTTTGAACATATGTTTGTGGATGATAGCTTGTGCTAGGGGTTAATTCCATCCCAACAAGCCGAAATAGTTCCTGCTAGAAAGTTCTCATGAATCTACTGTCTCTGTCACTCACAATAGCCTTGGGTAGCCAATTTAATTTGAAAATATCCCTAAAAAATAAGTATTCTATATGTGATGTGCTATACTTCGTGGATATGGAAAAAAAATTATAATTTTTTTTCAAGCGGTATACCACCACAAAAATTCCATCCTTCCCCTATGCCCCGGGAAATACTTGTTGGCGAGTTGTTTGTTTGGTGTGCTGTCAGTGTTTTCATTCATGTCAACTGAGAATGGAGAGAAGGAAAGGAGGAATCACAAGACAAAGGTTTGAAAGAAACTACATCAGGAGCCATTGATTGTCAGAACCGTTGATTATCGTGGATGATAGATCTATGGTGCACATTCATATTGATGCATGGAAACAAATGAAAGTTAAAAAAAGAGAGCAGGATCCATCTCCAAAGTACCAAAACTTGAAGTCCCAATGAGATCTGTACCATTGGATCAAGGAATGTCATGGGTCATCGATCGAAAAAGAGTTGAAACGCGAAGTCATGAAGTTCTGATTCGTGAAGGAGAGATCTGGACCATTGGATCGAGGAAGGTCATGGACCATTGATCTAGCACGATGAATTTCAGAGTTTGGGAGTTGGGAGAGAATAAGGGAAGGAGCTAGTGTCACTAGTCTTTACTTCGGAGATCGGGAGTTGGGACAGTCGGGGTGACTCACAGAAAAATATCCAACACGTGAATTCGTGACGCACCTTTTTGATTGGCGTGTTGTCACAACCAGTGGTCACATGGAGATAAATTTTATGCTCGGTGCTTTTTCACGAGGCCTGATGTAATTCAAATCGTTGATCTCTGGCTTCGTCCTTCGACAAGATCTCAATCATTCAAATCTATTGACACTATATTTTACACATTCAAAAGTAAAAAATCCTTTGTGTGTATAATCCAACGACACTGATTACATAGACATTATGATCGAAGGGTTGTTGTTTCACTTTGTGATTTCTTGATCAGTTACGATTCAATTATACAAACTGAATCATTGTTCTTGTGTGTTTGATATTCATAGTGTAACACATTATGAGAAAAAAACAATGTTGTGACAGAGTGAAAAATCTTTTCTCTGTAAAATTAGTTGAACTGTATGTAATGAAAATTACAGTATGAACAGAGAGTGAACAAATTCAGAGATTAAGAACATAATCTATATAGAGAAAAAATGGTGAAAAGAGCATAATGTACAAGAACCTAAGAGCATGAGAAGAATAGAGAAAGAGAAGATGGAAAGAGACAACAAGTGGAGCCAAGCATGAACAGACAGAAGCATAGCAGAAGTGCAGAACAGAGAAGAAGTGGTAAGTGTTGAAATATATGTATTGTTGTAAGGTATTATTCAAGCAAAGATTTATAAATAGGGTGGTAGGGTGGTTCTAGGGAGGACTGTGGTCCTCTGTTATTCAAGTTGGTGCTTGAATATTGGGAGTTGTAGCTTCCATCTAGTTGTGGCTAGAAAATAGGGTGGCAGGGTGGTGCTAGGGAAAATGAAGAGTTTTATGTTTTTAAGTTGGTGCTTGTATAAGTGGAAGTAGGTGCTTCCATCTAGTTGGTGCTAGAAATCATAAGGAGAAAATATGCTTCTTTCTAGTGGGTGCTAGAGAAACTTGAGGGTTGGTGCTCTCTACAAGTTGCAGCTTGTTAAAGAAGAGGTTGTAGCCTCATTTTTAGTTGGTGCTCAAATATAGATGATGTACACAAATTAAAAGATTGTTTATCWTTCTAAGAAGAAGAGGTTTTCTCCCTTTATGGGTTTCCTCATGAATATGTGTCTCTKTGTATATCATATGTGTGATTGATGTTTACTATTTCTATTGTTTATGTCTTTCATAATCTTGATTATCATTTGGAGAAGAGTAACAATATTTTAATAGTCATAAAAATGTTTAAGCACAATAACAACTGATTCACCCCCCCCCTCTCTCAATTGTCATAGTAATTTCAACAATTGGTATCATAGCAGGTTCCTTTTATTTAAAGGTAGATCAATAAGCTTAAACATGACAAGTCATGAAGGGACTTCAACCACTGTTTTATGGAACAAATTTTTCTTTCTAGAAGGTTAGAATGAGAACATACATTATGGCCTTAGGTGTTGATGTTTGGGATGTAGTAAAGACTGGATATACAAAACCTGTTGTGCTAGCTTCCAAAGATGATAAGTTAGAATTTAGCTTCAATGAAAAGGCAATGAATGTTATCTTGAGTGGGCTTGCTGAAGCTGAGTTTGTAAAGGTGATGCATATTGAATATGCCAAAGAGACGTGTGATAAACTTATTAGCAGTTATGAAGTAAATGAGAAAGTAAAAGATGCCAAAATTCAAACATATAGATTGAAATTTGAACAACTGAAGATGAATGAGGATGAAACAGTTAGTAAATATTTTTTAAGAGTTGAGGATATTTTGAATGTCATGAAGGGTCTTGGTGAGAATATTGAAGATGCACTCTTAGTTCAGAATATTTTAAGATCTTTGCTTGATAGATTTAATCCAAAAGTTTCTGCAATAGAAGAACTGAATGATCTTAAAATTATTCTTATTGATCAACTCATAGGAAATCTAACTGCTTATGAAATGAGGATTAGTAAAGATAAATCCACCGCTAGAGAAGCATATTTTAAAGCAGACAAGAATGTTGATTCAAAATTAGATGAGATTGAGGAAAAATTTGTGAGAAGGTTAAAGAAAGGATCAGGCAAATACGAAGGCAAGTTGTCATTTAAATTTTTTAACTATGGTAAGATAGGTCATTTTTCATCTAAGTGTCCTCACAAGGAAAATGACCAGAACTCTGATGATGAAAAGAAATACAAATTTAAGAAATATAGTAAAAAGAAAAGTTTGTGTGCAAATAATGATGACTCCTCAGAAGACATACATAGAAATTAATCTTGTGAATATAGAGTGAATGATTTTATTATTATGTCCATAGGATACCTTGATGATGAATACACAGGAGGCAACATGAATGACGAAGAAGTTGTGGATGATATGGAAGGTGAACTAATCAATGCTTTAGAAGAGATTGATAGGCTCAGACTTAAGAAGAGAAAACAAAAACAATTGTTGATGCAGTTTGAAAAGAATGGTAAAGAACAAAGTGAAGATTTTGTTTTTTTAAAAGTAGAATTAGAAGAAGCAAAGAAAATATAATATATTCTAAAACAACAATTAGCATAGAAGAATGTGAGATGTGAAGCTCTGGAAGAAGAAGTAGTGAAAGCTAGAAAAGAGTTGGAGAAACTTCAAGCCTTGTATAATTAAAATATGCCAGTATCAAAGCCTCAGAAGAACTAAATAACATCCTGAGTAAACAAATATCTCCATTGATAAAAAATGGTCTAGGTTATGAAAGTGGTTCTAGTAGCAGTCAGCCAGAAAAAAAAAGAATCAACTAAGATGATCAAATTTTAAGTCATCAAACAATCAAATTATGATCATACTCTGCAAACAAAATTTAATAAAGATGAGTTGAGTTCTGAACAAGAACAAAGCCAACAAAAGATAAAACAACCAATTTCAAGAGGAAAGTCAATATTCAGGTATCAAAATTTGTTCTATGGTTACTGTTATTATTGTTCTAATTTTGGTCATAAAGCTGCAAATTGTGGAATTAAGTTTAGAAGTATGAAACTAAGGAGGTCGCAGAATGAACAATGGTTGCAACATAGAAGTAAAAAATCAGTGAGTAGACAACTTCATAAAAATTATTTTGATCCATTGTATAATGAGCCTGAATGTTACATTTGTCATAATTTTTGTCACAAAGCCTTAGATTGTCATTTGAAGAATTACAAAGTTGATCCAAGAATAAATTCCTCAGTTGAAAATGTCAAAATATGGAAAAAGAAAGAAAGTAATAAGTGTGGGTTAGTACTTTCTACCCAAATACAAAAGGATCCTCTAAGTAAGTTCCAAACATATGACTGAAGACTAAATTAAGTTTATGTCTCTAAGTGAAAGCAAATCAGAGAATGTAACTTTTGGAAATGATGCACCAGGAAAAATAAAAGGTAAAGGAATGGTAAGTCTAAGTAATGGAAAAGGGAAATCTCAATATGTGTTGTTTGTAGGTGGATTGAAACATAATATTCTTAGTGTCAGTCAAGTTTGTGACAGAGGATGTGAAATTGTTTTCACTTCTAAATATTGTAGAATACAATATGTGAATTTAGGACAGCTAATTGCAAAAGTCATAAGAACATAAAACAATGTACATGTTTTGAAAGAAGAAAAATAAGAATGTCACTTAAGTAAGTATGATGAAAGTTGGCTATGGCATAGGAGACTTGGAAACCTAAATTTTGATCATATAATCAAACTGAGAAACAATGGGGCAGTAAAAGATCTTCCAAAGATATCAAATCCATATGATTATGTATGTAAACCTTGCCAAATAGGAAAGATTACTTGAACATAGTTTAAATCTAAGAACTTTGCATCAACAAAGAAACCTCTTTAGTTAGTACATATGGATTTATGTGGACCATCAAGGAAGGAAGGTACAAGAAAAGAAAATTATTTCATGTTTATTATTGATGATTATTATAGACTCATGTGGGTTTCCTTTCTGAAATAAAAATTTGAAGCATTTGAAAAATTCAAAGTGTTTAAGGCTCTGACTGAGAATCAAACAGGAAAAAGATTGAAGGCAGTAAGGCCTGATAGAGGAGGAGATTTTAGTTCAAGGGACTTCAGAGAGTTTTGTGATAAACATGGGATCAAAAGAGAATATACTATTCCAAGGACTCCACAACAAAATGGAGTAGTTGAGAGGAAGAATAGATCAGTTCAGCAAATGGAAAGATTAATGATGAATGAAAGGAATATTGCTTAGACATATTGGGAAGAAGAAATTCATACAGTTGTACATATTCTTAACAAAGCTCATCTCAGGCCACAAAGTGATAAGACTCCTTATGAACTATGGTATGGAAGACCTGCTTTAATCAAACATTTTAAAGTCTTTGGGAGTAAGTGTTATATCAAGAATAATGATGAAAATCTTGGCAAATATGATGACAGGGCTAATGAAGTTATCTTCTTAGGGTATGCTACAAACAATAAAGGATACATATGCTATAATAAGAGGCTGCATAAATTGGTTGATTGTATTGACATAAAAGTTGATGAAGAAATCACAATATGAAATGTAAGTAGTGTTGAATCAACAACATATGATATAGTTGAAGTTGAAGATGAACATGTCCAAGAATCAGAAAGAGAAGACTCTGAGTTAGATGAAGATACAAATACTCAGGAAAACTCAAATCAACAGATAGAAACAAAACCACCTCTCAGAATTATTAGAAAGAATCATCCTAGAAAACAAATTATTGGTGATATGAATAAAGGAGTTTAGACAAGAAGACAATTGACTAAAGACTCAAAACAATCTCATATTTCTTTCCTATCTATGATTGAACCCAAATTTTTTTATGAATCCAACAAGCATGACGATTGGATTAGAGCTATGAATGAAGAGCTTGATAAGATTGAGAAGAACAATACTTGGGAGTTTGTTCCTAGACCTGGAGATAAGAATGTAATAGGCTCCAAATGGGTGTTCACGAATAAAATGAATGAACAAGGACAAATTGTTAGGAATAATTCCATATTGGTATGTAAGGGGTATTTGCAAGTTGAAGGACAGGATTTTGATGAAACCTTTGCACCAGTGGAAAGATTGGAAGTCATCAGAATGTTTCTTTCCTATGCATGTCATAAGAAATTTAAAGTATATCAGATGGATGTTAAGCCAACATTTCTTAATGGAGACCTAGAATAAGAAGTATATATGGAACAACCTGAAGGATTTTCACTAACATATAATCTTGACTATGTCTGCAAGTTGAAAAAGGAATTATATGGACTGAGACAGGCACCATGAGCCTGGTATTATAGACTGGACAAATATTTACAGGACAAAGGGTTCAAGAAAAGTACCGTTGATAGTAATCTATACATTAACTCTGAAGGTGATGATTTATTAGTTGTTTTGGTTTATGTAGATGACATTATTTTTGGATGTACTAATGACCCTTTTGTTCAGTGGTTTTCTAATTCTATGCAAACTGAGTTTGAGATGTCCATGATAGGAGAACTTTCATATTTTCTTTGTTTTCAAATCAATTAGAGTTTTGCATGGTTATTTATCTCTCAAGAAAAGTATTTGAAAGAGATGTTGAAGAAGTTTTAGATGGAATATTCCTATCCTGTTAGTACACCTATGGTGGTTGGTTGCAAGCTCAGTGAAGATGATATTTCACCTTATGTTGATCAAAGAACATATTGATCAATGATAGGCAATCATATGTACATCACAACATATCGTCCCGATATAATGCAATTTTTTGGAATGGTAGTTCGTTATGAGTCTTCTCCTAAACAAAGTCATTTAGTATCTGTCAAGATGATATTCAAATATTTGAAGGGTACAATGACTTATGGTCTTTGGTATCCTAGAAATTAGAATTTTCAATTAACTACATATTCATATGTTGATTGGGAAAATTGTTTGGATGAGAGAAAGAGCACCAATGGAGGTGCATTCTTCTTAGGTGATTCATTAGTAGCATGGCTTAGTAAGAAGAAGGGATCTATTTCTTTATCAACTATAGAGACAAAGTACATTATTGTTGCTACTTGCTGCACTCAGATATTATGGATGATACAAACTCTTACAGCTTTGAAGGTAACTTATACTGATCCAATTCCACTTCACTGTGATAACACTAGTGCCATTAGTGTATCAAAGAATCATGTTCTTCATTCAAAGACTAAGCATATACCAATAAAATATCATTTTCTCAAAGAGCAAGTTACAAAGATATTTTTTCAATTGAATTATATTCCTTCCATAGAACAGATAGTTGATATCTTTACTAAACCATTAGCAAAGACACCATTTGAATATCTTTGTCAGAAGTTGGGGGTCATATCTTCTTTCATCTAATGTGTTCACCTTGTCAGGGGGGGTACTTATTGAATATCTATTGTATTTTTGGTGAATATAGTTATGGTTTTTCCATTCATATTTGACAGGGGGAGTGTGTTTCCTTTGTCATTGATGTCAAAGGGGGAGAAGGAAAGATATTGTTGCAGAATTATCGAATTGCCAGAATGCAAAAAGTTTCCATCAATGTCAAAGGGGGAGATTGTTGGAGAGTTTTTTGTTTGGTGTGTTGTCAATGTTGTCATTGATGTTAATTGAGAATGGTGAGAAGGAAAGAAGGAATCATGAGACAAAGGTTTGAAAGAAACTACATCAATAACTGTTGATTATCGTGGATGATAGATCTATAGTGCATGATGGGTGTTATATATGCACTAAAAACACAATAGAAACCCTCAATTAAATTGTCAACCCGGGGTAAGTAAACTTAGAGTTGTAGAAAAATGTATGCCAAAGGTAGAAGGGTTGGTAGGAGTATAGTCTAACTAAGGAAGGCAACTATCTAAGGCTAATCTACTCAAGAAAAACTATCTAATGAGAAAACCATACTAAGCAAAATGAAACTAGGTAACCTAAGTACTTTTGAGCCAAGGGTCGATGGATAGTTCCCAGGAAAGAAAATGAAAACTCCATGTAAATAAAATTAGTTTAACGATAATAAAAACTACTAAGCATAATAAGAAAATGAAAAAATCAAACTTCTTTAACTTTCCAACCTACATTCAATGAGCAACTACCCTGTGAAAGCAAATAAATAAGCAAGTAAGAAAAAATCACCTATCTAACCCATTAAAGAAAATAGACAAGTAAGAAAAGACACCTAACTAACCTACTAAAGAAAAAGACAAGTAAGCAAAGGAAACTAACTAACCTACTAAAGAAAAATACAAGTAAGCAAAGGCAACTAACTACTGCAAGTAAAAATTCTCATTGAACAACTATCTAGCCTAAGAGGCAAGTGAACTAAATGCCTAATGCAAAACTATTTCTAATGCGTGAAAGGAAATCTAAATGCTCAATGGAATGCATGAAAGGAAATCTATTCTATTGAAAGAAAGAAGAACTAATAACTAATTCTTATTCTATGTTAAGCAAACTACTATCTAATCTATCAAAGCAAAGTCTATCTATCCTACAACAACAATAATACTATCTTCTAAACTATGAAAGCAAGGAGACTATCTTCTAATTTATGAAATTCACGTGCATTCTATACTAATATAAGCAAACTAATAACTAAATTCAATCATTAACTGAAAACTGGAATTGCAATCTAGTTCTAGGAAAGAAATTGCATAAAATAAAACTATGCTATATCTATTTTAACAATTCAAATTGCAAGAAGGAAAATGCTTAAAAACAGAAATTAAAACAGGTTCTAGCATATGGCAAGTAAAATAATGAATAATTACTCAAGCAAAATCTAAATAACAATTAAATAGGCAATCTAAAAATAAAAACTTGAAACTAACCCTATCCATCCACCGAAGCCTTGGTTAAAGAAAGAATGAAATAAAAATCTGTTCTACTCTATTTTAACTTCTATTTTAAATTTGATTTTAAAAGCATAAATAAAATTCAATCTAACATTTAATTGCACACGGAGTTAGTGTATGAGTTTGCAAACTCGTTCCTAATTATAAAATCAATGCATATTAAAAAAACCCTCCATACTAACCTGCAAAAGAGAACTTACACAGTCAAGCTATAACATCAAATTATTATGATAAAGAAATAAAATAAAAATTCATGTACAAAAATGAGAAAAAGACATCTAATCCATAAAATGCATAAATAAACTAAATAAGAGTTACCAGACTGTTGGTGGCCCCCCCAGCAAGTCGTGGTCACTTCTCAGATGCACACCACGAGCTCAGCAAAACGTATTCACCATTAAAACTTGAAAAACATAGTATTACACAATTCTGGCAATTGAAAATGTAAAAGCAGAGCCAAAATCGTTTTTGGCTCTAACACATGACTTCTTCTACTGCTTCGCAATTATCTGACCACCACGGTGGTATTTATAATGTTTACAGACCAAGTGGTCGACCACAAGAGGTTTGAACCACTTCTAAATTGGTAAATTTCATTAATGGTGCCCTAACTACCGAAACAGAGAGAGCCAATAATCACCCACCATAACAACCCAAAATTGAGTTGTCAAGAATTCAGTAGATGGAGAGGATAAGCATGAGAAAAACCCACGTTTCTGATTTTCCCGTCGCTGGCCACCAATGCCATAACTGCCAAGTCACCCTACGTTTTTGTACAGGAAGAGGTGTTGGACTGAGTGCGAGATCGAGTGCTGGAATGAGTGCTGGAAGGAGTGTTGGATCAAGTGTTGGAACTAGAAATGTAGTGCATTTTTTCCTTGTAACACTGAAAAACGTGAATTAACTCTTGGAAATCATAGAACATGATGAATTATACTCGATACAATTATTAAACATTTATTATACGTACCTTATGTCGATCATATCGTTTTATCATGAAATTCTTCAAAAAGCTCCTTCAAAAGATGAAAAACACATATATACATTCGGCAAAAGTGTATAATAATTGTCATAGAATTGATCATATCTTGGGCCCAACATTACCCCCACACCTAAGATTTTTCAGGTCCCACTGCAAACAAAAAGAAATTGCCCTTTATGACTAAACTTGCGAAGGAGGGGGTGGATTAGCTTTATAATATTCTCCCTCTTGCCCGGGGGATTTTGACTTAGGATTTTTGTGGTGTTTCAATTGCATCTAGAGACTATTATTGGTGACAGTTAATATCATCAACCTAACATTGTAGAGAATTCATCTTGGGTTGTAGGACAACGTTATCATGGCGTAAATGACAACTCAATGTTTCATGCTCTCTAAGTTTGAACTGGAGGGTTTGGAGTTTTTGGAGGTTGTTGATGACATGTAAGGAAGAATTGAGATGTATATTATACCCTTGATCCTTTAAACCATGCAAAACAACAATTTTACCTCTACAAAATTAGTTCCAAAAGTGACTTCCCATAAGCGCAACAATTCTGGCCTGGCGAACTTATGAAAAATAGGTATCCAAGTGACACCTGTAACTACAAGACAGTAATACTTGTGTAAAAACTGAGAGAGATTTTTGTTTTTGAATATTTCCTTGACAAAAACCTCTCTTGGTTTTCAAAAATTCACTTTCAGTTGTTAGGAAAACATGACTAAATTAGGAAAAACAGAGTGTTTTATTTCTTGAAAAACTAGGCCTCTAAGAGAATTGAATATATACAAACCATAATGTATATTTAGAAAATGAGAGAGGTTATTGTTTTTTAATATGTCCTTGATACAAACCTCTCTTTTTTTCCAAAAATTCATTCCCTGTTGTTAGGAAAACACAAAAATAAAATATGACTATAACAAGAAAAAAATAATGTTTTATTTTCTGAAAGCATAGGCCTCTAAGATGATAGAATATATCCCAAACCATAAAGTATATTCAAAACCTGAGAGAGGTTATTGTATTTTGGCATGTTATGAACAAAAAATGCCTCCGGGTTTCAAAATTACTTTCTCATTTGCTCATAATTCTAGCTTGAAGTTGGTTACTCAAAACTTGCAGAAGTGCAACGTGCTCTTAGCAGAAGCACAATGTGCTCTTTGATAGGGATTTTGGAGGCCTTCCCAGAGGATTTTTGGGCTGAAAGTGGTATGGGTGGAAATTTTAAGATGTATTATACACAATGGAACCATCAAGCACTGCAAATGCATTCTCCAAACCTCTGAAAAACTGACTTCGAGTCAAGTTGTCCAAATGTGCAGAAACCCTCCTATAGTGATTGTATTTGGGGGATTTATCTCAAAAAATAACACATGTGCATAAAATGAAGGAATTTTTTGTTTCTTGGTCTATTATTGACAAAAACCTCTTTCACTTTTGTCAAATTCATCTTCCTTAATTTAGAAACCAATTTTTAAGTAGAACTTTGACCAAGACAATCATTTGAAAATTGATGACAAGTAATGATGACCATGATGAAAATTTATGACCTTGGATGAGTGGAGGGAGTAGTGTTGACACCTGTACACACTAATGGAAATTTTACAACCAAGATATGTCAAATTGTATTTGAGAATTTTATCTTGAAAATATAACAATTTGACCTAATAACCCTATCAATCACATGAAAGAGTAAATTTGATCACGGGTGACTGACAGACTGAAAAATACTAAAAAAATTCTTAGTTTGTACTGGTAGGCATGGTGAATCAGGAGAATTTTTATTTCCTTTCATCGATCTGTAACAATTCAAACAATTGTTCCCCTTTTAATAATCTTGTAATACAGATGGTAGTAAGTATTTAGCAGTTGTTATTGCTCTGTATTTGTCACAAAGAGTAGTTAAGTATAACAAAATGCACATCAAGCTTATAACACACATAATGATGTCAGCAGTATACAATTTTAGCATACCAATACAAACAACTGCTGATATAATATCCGAAGACATTGTAAAAAGACAGTATGACAGAATTTTGATAGAAATACTACTTCCTCTTCTCATGGGTTTGCTATACAAATGGGCAATGCTTAGCATTTTTATATCAGGAAAAGTCCCCCCAGACCGAATATATGGCATGTCCTCGTGCCATGAATTAGCAATAGGCTTCTTGGTCTTCTTTCCCGATGAGGCTGCAAGGGTATCAACAAGTTTCTTGGACTTTTGGTCCGGTAAAGGAATAGCTTGAGCATGAGGGTTTGGGTGGAGTAACAGTCCCTAGATCAAGAGTCTTCTTGATAGTCTTGATTGTAATATGAGGGTTTGCAAATTGGGAAATGAACTCATCCCATGTTTCCTCATGTTTTTCCAACTCGGATAAGACAAGTAGTTTGATAAGGCCATGGTGAAATAGGTTGTTATGGGTATTGGTTACATCCTTCCTCACTTGGGAAGACATCTTCTCTAGACTCTTCAAGAAGTAAAAGGGAAAGTTACAATGGCTTATTGAACTGAAAGTGAGGTAATAATCGAAATTGGCAGGCTTTAAAGACAGAATATCTACCTTCACATGTAATCAATCTGGTGATGACTATGAGAGGGTTGATTAGCTCCTATTTTATCCACTCCTTGGAGTATCCCTTAGCTCCAGAGATGTTCTGAAATTCAGTTTTGAAAACCCT
>ML784073.1:151971-167394 GCA_009831015.1 Picea engelmannii | reverse complement strand
GTCCTCGACCGTCAGTGTAGGCGGAAGCAATGAGTGTGGTTATTTCGGGTGAGAGGTAATGATTGCATTGTCACCGTCAATAGGGATAATCATATATATTTTCAAAAAGACACGATTTATGGAGAAATCAATAAAAAATAAGTTAAATCTGTTCATTTTTTTTAATAATCCACATAACAAAATATTGTTACTTTTCCCGGTGATTGAGTATAACTGATATGATAGTCTCATGTTTTTGAGTAAAGGAGATCTAGAGACACACACAAACTTGGTATTTTGAGATAATCTTCCATACCATAGGCAGAGCCACTGTTGCCGGCAGGGTTGCCTTTTAACCCTTAGATGAGCCTGTATCCTTAATACACATGTGAATCATCTTTTTCAAAAAGACCATTATCATGATTTGGTAGCTAGATGATGATAATGCCACTCACTAGATTATAACTTAAGTGAACAAGCTAGCTCGTGATGAGACCTCTTATCCTTTGACAAAAGAATATGTCAAAGGCCATTGCCCTGGTGTGGTAGCCATAGTGGGAATGTCACTTAGGTTAGTATCCTATGATCGTGGTAGGTTGGCTCGTGGTGAGACCCCTCGTTCTTTATGAAAAAGGTTTTTTTTGTGTATCTTATTTATTTGTATCTTTTCTTAATATTTGAATTGTCTTTTCCCAAGAAGACCATTATCCTGGTTTGGTATCCAGATGATGATAATATCACTCACTAGATTATAACTTAAGTGAACAAGCCAGCTCATGATGAGACCTATTGTCCTTTGACAAAAGAGAATGTCAAAGGCCATTGCCATGGTGTGGTATCCATAATGGGAATTTCACTTAGGTTAGTATCCTATGATCGTGGTAGGTTGGCTCGTGATGAGACCCCCCGTTCTTTATGGGAAAATTTTATTGTATATATATATATATATATATATATATATATATATATATATTTAAAAGGAGGCTCATCTACTCCTTAAGAGTAAGGGATGGTATAAGGAAGTGTAAAGATGCCAAGTAAAGGTGTGTTGAAGACCCCTTATAATATAGAGGAAGAATATCATTCAGGTATATTTGTGTATATAAGGGAAAGAAACAACTTATGGCGGTGATTGATTATGAACAAGGTTTAAGATATTTCAGAGAGATTATTCCACATTTTTTATTTTTATTTTTGTTAAGGTGTGAGGGACCATCCAAAAAATAATGACATATCGTTATAATGACGATTAGAAACAATGTTGGAAACAATTAATTGATGAAAGATGCACTTCTGGAGGAATGGCTAGCGTTTGAATGGTAAAGAAGGGAACTGCAATCGCGCGAAAAGAGACAGTAGTTGTTCTATTCCAAAAAGGAACAACAGGTGCGCGAAAAGGGAATAATAGTTGTTCCATTCAAAAAAAGAAAGGAACAACAGTTGCACGAGAAAGAACAATAGTTGCGCGAAAAGGAACAACAGTTATTCCGTTCAAAAAAAGGAACAACAGGCACGTGAGAAGGAACAACAGTTGCGTGAAAAAGGAACAACAACTATTCCGTTCAAAAAAAGGAACAGCAGGCGCGCGAGAAGGAACATCAGTTGTTCCATTAAAAAATGAACAACAGGCGTGCGAGATAGGACAACATCGTCGTGAATATGTAAAAGACAGAGTCTGTGTAATAAAACAAAATAGGAGTATGGAATAGAAGATGGTGCTAATTGTAGTTATTTGTCCTGATTCTTGTTTCCTGGATGACTTTTTATAAAAAAAACAAAAAAAAAATCTAACCACTCAGTTGGAAAACTATGTACAGTATGTACAATATAAACAAAATACATCATTTATGGAGTTGGGGTGGCTGGGTTACCTTCCCAGCCAGCCAAAATCTGCACCGTAGGGTCTTTACTTACTTCTTGATAGAAAGAATCTTTTGAAGGTGGCTGATGCTAAAGTCGCATTCGGTGTCCATTGACCAGAAAGGGTGATCCAGACCCATCGATGGTGCTCAAAGTAACCATGCCATTATCATGTAATTCATTAATTTCATATGACCCTAGACATCATGTCTGTAATTTCCCCAGAAAGTCCTGAAATCTGGAATCATAGAGGAGTGCCCAGTCACCTTTCTTGAATGATTTCTTCTTGATATGCTTGTCATTCTAGGTTTCTCTCTGCTTCTAAATAACAGTTGTGCGCTCCACAGCAGACAGGTGTGCTTCATCCAATTCATTGAGTCACTGAAGGCATCGTTTATGTGCTTCTGTAATATTTAATCTAATTTCCTGGGCCATTCTTAGGGTCTTGATCTTGAATTCTATTGGGAAGATGGATTCTTTACCATAGACTAGATGATAAGGAGAGTATAAAGTGGTGTTACACCAGGTTGTACGATAAGCCCATAAGGAATTTGGGAGCTCGATAGCCCAATTCTGTCGGTTTGTTGAGACAGTCTTCGTCAGAATTGCCTCTAGGACCTTATTGGTGATTTCTACCTTCCCGTTTGCTTGTGGGTGGTATGGAGAAGTAACTTTGTGATTGATGTGGTAGTTGTCCAGGGTAGTGGTGATTCTATGACCTGTAAATTGTGACCCTCCATCAGTAATTATTTCTCTGGGTAGTCCATATTGTACAAACAATTTGAAAATGAATTTGATGACTACTTCTTCTGTTGCATTTGGTAAAGCTTTCGCCTCTACCCATTTGGTCATGTAATCCGTTGCAATGAGAATATAGGCTTTTTTATTTGACTTTGGATTAAAGGGGCCGACGAAGTCCAACGCCCATCTTTCAAATGGTTCTACAACTAGTTGTGTTTTCAAGGGCATTTCATCAACCTGACCTGGTTTCCCCATCCGTTGGTCGTTGTCGCATGTCTGGACATATTTCTTGGCATCTCTAAATATTGAGGGCCAGTAATAGCCCATCTATAAGATTTTGTGTCCAGTCCTGCGGTCTGCGAAATGCCCCCCACAGGGCTCATCATGTCCTGCTTTCAGTATGTCATAGATTTCGTCCTCTCGTACACATCGTCGGATCTGGAGATCAGCTCCTGTGTGGAAAATATATCCACTGATCCAAGTGAATCATCCGCTACGCTGGACGATCAATCGTCTTTCCTTTGATGATAAAAGTGTCAGTAATCTTCCTGCTGCTAGATAGTTTGCTACATCAACATACCAAGGTGGTTTTGTGTCAACAACAAACAGATTCTCATTCGGGAATTGATCCTCAGTTGTTAATGAGTCGTCTGTTTTTGGGAATCGGGACAGGAAGTCTGCAACAATATTTTATCTCCCAGGTCAATATTTGATGGTGATATCAAATTCCTGCAATAATAACAGCCATTGAGTGACCCGTCCATTAGTAATTGGTTTATTAGCTAGATATCTAATGGCAGAATGATCAATATACAGGATAACTGGATAGCCTATTATATAATGACGAAATTTATTAATGGCATGTATAACAACTAAGAACTCTTTCTCTATTACTGTATAATTAAGTTCGACTGGAGTTAGATTCTTGCTAATAAAATGAATGGCGTAGGGTTTCTTTTCTTCTTCCTGCCCCAGAACAACGCCTATGGCAATGTCTAAGGCATCAATGGGTATTTGAAATGGTATTTTCCAATTAGGTCCTCTCAACACTGGCGTTGTTGAGATTAGTTTCTTGAGTCATGTAAAAGCCACATTGCATTTATCAGACCATTGGAATTCTACATTTCCTTTCAAAGCATGTAAAGGCGCAACGGTTTTTGAAAAATTTGGCATAAATCTGCGATAGTATCCTAAAGCACCAAGAAAACTACGTACCATAGTTCGTGTGTGTGGAGTAGGTAGATTAAGAATTACCTCAATTTTTGTTGGATCTACTCTAATTCCATCTGCAGAAATGTAATTCCCTAATACCACACCTTTTGTCATCATCATGTGACATTTTTCGTGGCTTAAGCATAACCTGGTAGCAATGCACCGTTCTAATACCTTCTCCAGATTAGTCAAGGCTTGATCGAAATCGTTGCCATACAGAGTAAAATCATCCATGTAGGCTTCGATCACTTCACTAATCAGATCACTGAATATGCTCAGAATGGCCCTTTGGAATGTAGCTGGAGCGTTACAGAGTCCGAAGGGAAATACTTTGTAGGCAAAGGTACCCCAGGGACATATGAATGTTGTTTTATCCTGATCTTCTAGGGTAATCTGGATCTGATTGTAGCCACTGAAACTGTCTAGGAAAGAGAAGAATTTCTTCCCTGCCAAGGTATCCAGGACCTGATCGATGAAAGGTAATGGAAAATTATATTTTTGAGTAGCTTTGTTTAGTTCCTTGTAATCAATACAGATTTTCCACTTCCCATTTTTCTTTGGGACGATGAATAATGGGGAAACCCATCGACTATCTGAGATAGGGTATATAAAATCTGCGTCCAACAACTTTTGTAGCTCTTCTTTAACAATATCTCTAAGGTGGGGGTTCAGTCTTCTTTGCGGTTGTCAGATAGGTCGAGAGTCTTTCTCAATATAAATGTGGTGTGTGCAGAGTTGTGGATCAATACCTTTCATATCAGAGTACTCCCAAGCAAAAGCTTGCTGGTATTTAGAGAGAGTTTGGATTAGCTTTTGTTGTTGTTTCTCTTCTAGGTTGGCATTAATGTTCAGAGACTTCCCTGGTGCGATCTCAACAGATTTGTTGTTGTGAACAACTGTAGTCGGAATTTGTTGTTCCATTAGATCTTTCAGGGGGTCTCCCTGTGCTTCACAGTCTAGAACAACTTGGAGCATCTGGCATGTTGGGTTACTTACAGTGGTTGGGTTGTTAATAAACCCACTGATTACATCATCTTCTAGCTGATTTTTGTGCTTGAGGGATTCTTCCATCGTTAGTGGGGCATGCAGATCCTTCTCAGGATATCGTGATGGTGGCAATTGTGGGTTTACAATCATTGGACTAGGTTTGGCTGGAGGATATATGATGAGAATCCTTGTAACCCCGCGTCTAGCAATTGTCATTGTACCCGATCAACAACCTATGTACGCATCAACTGTCGCAAGCCATGGTCTGCCCAATATCAATGGATGCCCTTCAAGTCCACTTTTTGGGTTGATGATGAGAAAATTTGTGGGATATTCCCAAGAATCAACTGAAATGGCTATATCATGTAGTGTGTCGAGTGGTTTGACCACTGATCGATCAACCAATTGCAACATAATTGGGGTTGGGTCGAAAGAGTGAAGACCCAGGGCATGGAAGGTTTCCATAGTTAGAATATTGATGGCCACCCCCAAATCAACTAGGGTATTTGGAAAGGAACAACCCTGAATCTACACTACTACTATGGGGTTCCCCGGATCTGCATATTTAACTGGTGTTTCTCTACCCAAAATTAGATCAGATAAGGCTCCCACTAGATGAACTATTGATGATGAATTTTATTTTTTCTGACGGGCTTCCTCCCACATAGATCCTTGATTGTCTTTGCGTAGATCGGTATGTCTTGCAAGGCTTGCAGGAGTGGAATTTTGATGTATAAATTCTCGAGTTCCCATACAATGTCAAAGTCAGGATAGATGGTGGGTTTTTCTATCATCAGTCTTTCGGGGAACAGAGGGGAGGGAATTTCATCCTTATCAGAGTCTTGTGATTCAACTGTGTTCCTCCCTTACCTGATTTATTCTGTTATTACCACAATCGAGGGTGTTAGTACTGGTTGTTTTTCATTCCCCTGTTCTTGGGGAACATCATTTTGTTCGGGAGATATAATGCGCCCCGATCTTAACTGAAGTTCATTGCACCCTACTGAATTGATTTCCCCTTCTCCACTTTCCATAATCTGGATGAGTTGAGTTGGTCTGTTATTGGGATTCGAGTGGGGTTGGGCAGGTAATTGAGGGCGCAATTGTGATTGGGGCAATGGGAGTGGAGTTTGTAACAGAGTTTGGGTTTGAGAGGTCATCCCCATAGGTTGGTTATTCATCCCCATGGGGTGCTGCCAGTTCTGGTTCCAATTTGGGTTTTGGGAAGTCGAGTTAGGCCATTGTGGAGAGTAGGTATTATTTGAATTTTTCCAGGATGAGGTGGTGTATTGTGAATTTGTCCAATTGGAACTTGTAGTTAGTTGATTTTTCTAGTTGGGGTTTGTGGCAGGCTAGTTTTTCCAAGTGGGGATTGCAGGTGGGTATTGTTGGGGTTGTTGGTTCTGATTAGTAAATGGTTGGCCCTGCCATGTGCTGCAAACATTCTGCTATTTATTATACTGTCCAGGATTCTGCTGTTGATTGTACTGTCCAGGAAAGAAAGAGGAGGGGTCCTGAAATGTATTTTGAGGCTAGGACTGCCACTGATGGCGTTGAGCCATCATATATAATGGTTTTGTTTCTTCTTCTTCCTCTTTGAATACATTTTTCAATCTAGGAAGTGATGGGTAGTCTTTTGTGTCATGTTCCTTGGTGAAAATAGCACATACCCGAACTATATCCAAGGGGCATTCCCTTGGACTGTGTTTCTTTCTACACCTGTGGAAAAATATAGCCAAGGTTTGTTCTACCTCTACCTTTTTCTGTTTGGCCTGCAATACATCCAATTGTGTAGTCAGAGTGCTCAAAATATATGTTTTAAAGTTTTCTAGGAGATTACCGACTTCAGCTCGCGTGACACCCTCGTTGGAGATATTGTTATTTCTTGTGAGGGACATTTTCATTCCTGACCTGGTCTGTGTACTTCCTCGTGAGCACCTGATACACAATAAAACAATATCTTCATAAGTTTCCTGATAAATATCACCTTTCCCCATTAGATTCAATGTTTCTACCCATTCATCTTTCATGCCTTTGATCAAAGTTGCTTTGAGTACTAAACCTGGTAATGTACCATAGGGTGATCTTTGCAAATTATACTGAAATCTTTCGACATATTCTTCTAGTGATTCATTTTCTTTCGTAGTCATTTGAAAGATTTCATCTTTTAGGTCTCTGGTTCTGCAATAATCCTGATATTTTAACAATAAGGTTTATTTCATCTGGTCCCATGAATTGATGGTTCCACCTCCCAATCCCATGAACCAGTGTAGGAATTCTCCCTTCAAGGTAGAGGGGAATAGTTTTAATTTTTGGGGTTCAAAGGTGTAGTCATACCCTCTACATAGGACATCAAATTCAAATAGGAATGCATCTGGGTCTTTTGAAATCAATCCATGGAAGGTTGGCAAATTTTTGTAAGGGAATTTCTTTCATGGGGGAATTGAAAACTGGATCAACTATTGGATACTCCAACGTGGAGGTCTGGGGTTGTTGTTGATTTGCTTGTGCCATTTGTTCGAAAATGTGCCAAAAATTTTCAGGAGGTTCTTGATCCGGGTATTCTATTTGAAATTGTTGATTATTTGGTCTTCCAAGGAATCTGACTACACTCCCTTTATCTGGGATTTTGGATATGCCTTCTTCTTTCGTGGGAGACTCAGGATTAGGTGGTGGTGGTGGTGGGTATGCCTTGGCAACCCCACTAGTTTCTCCTATTCCCTCCTCCAGATTATTAGAGATTCCCTCTTCTAAGGGGTTAAGCAATGGGAGATCTGTATTCTGAAAACTCTGCTCGGTCCCTTCAGATTTTCTATGAATCTCAGTGTGGGTCATAGTTGGTGAAACTATTTCCTGAGGGATTCGGGTGGGTCCTTTCCTAGGTCCAACCGAATCTTGAGATTCACCCTTTTTGATGATTTCGTCTATGAAAGTGCTTCTCTCAGGGATCATTGAACCCTGGGTTTTGGTAATTTTTGGTGGGGGTTTTGATTTTTCAAGATCCTTTTTTCTAGTCATACACACTTCACACAATAACAAAAGAAATTTCAACAAAAGAAAGCACCTACAAGCCTCTTAAGTGTCAACTGGAGGTAAGCGTTGGCATAAGTATTTTACTTATTACCTACATAGGTTCTTACCTTCCGTCTTCAATACCTGGTCCTCCAGAGACACAACCTATGCTACCTTTGACACTCTCCCCGACAACAACGCCAAAATGTTGGTGTCTAAAGATGTCTTAAAAACAACCTTAGTTTAACATTAATTTATCAACCCGGAGATTCGTCTTTTATCTCAAGAATATCGACAAAGTTTATGCAGGTAGCCTAAAATCGTGTAGCTAAACCAAATCTGAGTTTATCAACAATCGAGTTCCTCAAGCATTCACCAAAGATTCTAAGAAATAATTGGAATTGAAATTTGATTACTAAGATGTTGTGAAATGGAAAGGGACTAATTAATCTATTGAATTCACTTAACTAGAAAGCAGTAATTGAATCTAACTAAGGACTTGCAAAATTAACTATCAATTATAAATTCTGATTACTGGAAAGGAGATGAAAAATTACTCTATTTGCGGAAAGAAACAACAATTATAATCTAATCGAAAGAGACAACTAATGTAACTTTGTTGAAAGGAACAAATATTGTAGCTGCAACCGAAAGGAACAACTATTGTAACTTTAATTGAAATGAACAACAATCGTAAATCTAAGGAAAAGGAACAACATGGATGAAAATGTGAGGAACTGTCAAGAAATAACTTCAGAAATGGAAATCATAACAACAATCATTGATAACTAATCGAAATGTCTGTCTTCTATACACAATCAATCATAAAATCATTAACACACTTGTGCATTTATCTTTGGCTATTGTAAAAGATATCTGAATCATAAAATGGAAATCAAACTTTGAACTGATACAATTACAGAACAAGATAGTAACTCCTTCGGACTGGGCCCTCGGTCTTCAAAAGTACTGCTACAAGAAACTCAGAACACGAAAATGGTAAAAACACTCAAAACTTTCATTGATTCCATGGCTGGCAAAACATTTACAAAAACTACTCGCACAGAACAGTTCTGAATCTAATTACTTGAATGCATTTTTTTTCTCTCTTTTTTCTGGATCTATTTTTCCCTTAAATATTACAATAGTTTGGGTAAATCAAGCTATCCTGAGGATCGAAAGATCCTCAGGATTTCTTTACTATTATAAAATTACAATATAGAAAAATGTGTTATCTTCAAACTGCTTTGCGCCTAAAAAGTATTCAACATTCAATAGCTTGCGCATAGCCAAAATCTCTTTGGTTATGTTTGGCAATTATTTATCCAATTCTGTAACAAAATCAAACCATTCCAATCGTAAATTAGAATCTATTTAGTAAAAAATTAATAGAAACCCTAAGAGACATATTAATCACATTCTTCCCTATATATCCTTAACTATCTAAAGAATAAATCAAAATCATCTAATGAACTGTGGAAAAAAGGAAGATATTTGTACCTTTTTCGTAACCCAACAGTGGTCACAACCAGTGGTCACATGGAGAGAAATTTTGCGCCCGATGCTAGTTCACGTGGGTATAGCTCGTGAGGACCCGATGTGATTCAAACTGTCGATCTCTGGCTTCGTCCTCCAACAAGATCTAAATCGTTCAAATCTGTCGACACTGTATTTTACACATTGAAAATTCAAAAAGCCTCTTCGTGTATAATCCAACGACGCTGATTAAATAGACGTTATGATTGAAGGGTTGTTGTTTCACTTCGTGATTTATTGATCACTTACAATTCAATTATACGAATTGAATCATTTTGCTTGTGCATTTGAGATTCGTAGTGTAACACATTATGAGAAAAAAAATAAAAAATGTTGTGACAGAGTGAAAAAAGTTTTCTCTGTAAAATGAGTTGAACTGTATGTAATGAAAGTGGCAGTATGAAAAGAGATTGAACAAATTCAAATATGAAGAACATAAGCTAGACAGAGAAGAAATGGTGAAAAGAGAAGAATGTACAAGAACCTAAGAGCATGAGAAGAATAGAGAAAGAGAAGATGGAAAGAGACAGTAAGTGGAGCCAAGCATGAACAAACAGAAATAGAGCAGAAGTGAAAAACAGAGAAGAAGTGGTAAGTGTTGAAATATTTGTATTGTTGTAAGATATTATTCAAGCAAATATTTATAAACAGGGTGGTAGGGTGGTGCTAGGGAGGACTATGGTCCTTTGTTATTCAAGTTGGTGCTTGAATACTGGGAGTTGTAGCTTCCATCTAGTTGTGGCTAAAAAATAGGGTGGCATGGTGGTGCTAGGGAAAACGAAGAGTTTTTTGTGTGAAAGTTGGTTCTTGTATAAGTGGAAGTAGGTGCTTCCATCCAATTGGTGTTGGAAATTATAAGGAGAAAATATGTGTCTTTCTAGTGAGTGCTAGAGAAACTTGAGGGTTGGTGCTCTCTACAAGTTGCATATTGTTAAAGAAGAGGTTGTAGCCTCATTTTGAGTTGGTTCTCAAAGATAGATGATGTGCAGAAATTAAAAGATTGTTTATCATTCTAAGAAGAAGAGGCTTTCTCCCTTTATGGGTTTCCTCATGAATATTTGTCTCTGTGTATATCATATGTGTGATTGATGTTTAGTATTCCTATTGTTTATGTCTTGCATAATATTGATTATCATTTGGAGAAGAGTAACAATATTTTAACAAGCATAAAAATGTTTAAGCATAGTAACAACTAATTCACCCCCCCCCTCTCAGTTGTCTTCGTAATTTCAACAATACTATAATAAAATCCATAGATATGTTTTCCCATTTGTGCTCTGGAATGGGAAGAGGTTGTAATAAACCTATTGGGTGGGTGTGTTCATTCTTGTTTTTATGACATGTGACACAGTCCCTGATGTGGCGTATAACATCCTCCTTGAGGCCCTTCCAAAAAAAATATTTCTCTAATCTGTCTATAAGCCTTGAGGAATCCCTGATGTCTTGCTAGTGGTGAGCTATGAAATGATTGTAACACTCTTTCCTTAAATCTGGATTCAGGGACAAAATATATCCTCCCTTTATAGTATACGATATAATCGATAAGATTTTACCTGTCATCCTGGACTTTCCCATCCATCAATTCGCATGAAAACTTGTTTTTTGAGTAATCCACCAACCAATGTGATTTCCATTTAGCTGATATCTTCGACATGGAATAAACTGAGGGTAATCTAGATAAAGAATCTACTACTACACTTATTTTCCCTTTAACGAATTCTATGTCAAAGTCAAAGGCTTGGATTTTACTCACCCATTTATGTTTCCTCTCATTAAGATCCTTCTACGCAAGAAAGTATTTGAGGTTGTTATGATAAATTTTGACTACAAATTTCACTCCCACCAAGTATTTTCTAAATTTTTCTAGTGCATGCATGATGGATAGCATATCCTTATCATATATGGTATATAATAACTCAAGCCCTCTTAATTTTATTCTCTCAAAATCAATAGGATGCTTGTTCTGCATGAGTACAACCCAAACTCTTTCCCCTGATGCATCACACTCTAATATAAATGGCTGGGAAAAATATGGTAAGGTTAGGACTGGACAAGTCCTCATGACCTTCTTCATTTTTTCAAAATTCAGTTGTGCTTCATCACTCCACTTGAATGCACCCTTTCTGGTCAAATTAGTAAGTGGTGCACATAGTTGTGAAAATCCTTTAACAAGCCTCCTATAATAGTTGCAAATTCCAATGAATCCCTTGAGCTCTATAAGTGTCTTAGGTATGGGGCAATCTAAAATAACTTAGATCTTCTCCTAATGAACCTACATCCCTTATGCCCCAATGATGTGCCCCAAGTATAGCATCTATGTCATCCCAAATTCTCACTTGGACTCTTTTGCATACAATGATTGTTCTTCCATAATGTTCAATATCTCATCCACATGCTTGAGATGATCCTTCCAGGTTTTTTTATATATCAAAAAATCATCAGAGAAAACCAATAGAAACTTCCCTAATTGCTTATTGAATATATGACTCATACATGATTTGAAGGTGGCTGGCACATTGGTTAGTCCAAAAGGCATAACTAAAAATTCATAATTCCCACAGTGACACTTGAAAGCTTTCTTATGTATGTATTTCTCTCTCATCCTAATCTAAAGGTATCATGAGCATAGATCATTTTTTGTGAAATAGACTGTAACATGAAGCTCATCCAATAACTCATCTATCCTTCGAATGGGGCACCTATTTTTTATTGTCTTTTTATTTAAGGCTCTGTAATCAATACACATGTGCATTGTTCCATTCTTGTTTTTGACCAACACAATGTAATATGAAAATGGGATTGAGCTTGGCCTACTATACCCCATGTCCAAAAGTTTTTTGATGGTTTTCTCAATTTCATCCTTAAATTTATTTGGGTGCCTGTATGGTGTGGTAATGATAGGTTTGAAACCTTCCTCTAGTTATATAATGTGTTCAAATCCACTATATGGTGGTTGTTATGAGAGGATCTATCCAAAAACCCTCTCATTATTGTCAATTATCCTATGTATGTCTAGTAAGTAGTGTTGGTTCTTATCCTGAGTGTTTTGGGTGACAAATAGACACTTTTATACATAAGCCATGTCCCCATTCCTGAAAAAAACCTCCATGCACTTTCTTGAGACCACCCTGGGTGTATTCTCTATCATTCCCTTAAAGGTTACCCCTTTTCCTTCTTCATAATTGAAGTACATCTCCATGGTATTGTAGTTGGTAGTGATGGGTCCCAAGGTGCTAAGCCATTGAACTCCCAGTATTACATTAGTGTCTGGAATATTCATCACATAGAAATATTGAGTTGATTTGTGCCTACCCAAAGTGAGGTTCATCATGGGAATATATCTGTCACATGGCATAGTGCGCCATCCTGCTACCTCCACCAAAAATCCCTCAAAATCCATAGTGGGTAGATGTCTCCTATTCACTAAAGCAACACCAATGAAATTATGGGAAGCACCACCATCAATAAGCATCATGACCCTTTTTCCTTGAAGGAATCCTCTTATCTCGAAGGTACTAAACGTTTTCACCCCATTGATGGATGCTATTACAACCTTCTTGATCCCTATTGCATTGTGCACGGTATCATCCTCTCCTTCCTTGTGTGTGTGTTTATATTCTACTTGGGTCACCTCCATATTTTGAACATGTCCAACATCATCTTCCTCCTCATTGTATGAAATAACCTTTATGTAGTGTATTTTCCCTTTTCACATGCATCTATGCCCTGGCGCCCATGGTTCCTTGCAAGTATAACATATTTTCTTCTGTCTCAACTCCCTTCTTGTGGCTTCATCAAGTTTCAACTTACCCTTTTCAACCACTCTTTGATCACTTCCTCTTGGAGAAAGTGGGGGTCTAGGAGTAAACTTGTTTCTGGAAGCTTCTCCCTCCAAGTCTATAGTCCTCCAAATTGCATCATGTAGTGTGGTAGGATTAAAATCCTTAACCCAACCATGCAATATTTTTGTTGGCCCTTTGGAAAAGAGAATCATCAACCTATATTATGACACATATAGAACCATCATTGTTATTCCATGCAATTCCTCTATGAATGTATCCATTGAACTTGTCTATATAAGTTGTGTGAGATCATGAAAGTGAAGTTCTGGGTCCCCTTGATCAAATCCATCCATGAGTTTTGTTGGGCTCTGGATTTATAACATTTTCTTGCTGGTTCTTGAAGATATTGTTTACTCTCCTGAAGTCTTTTGTTAAGCAAATGGAATTCTTTTTGTGCTATTACACATATATGTTCCGTTGTATACAAAAATCATGAAGTGCTTCCAAAACCACGAATGAGCGAAGAATTCAACTATAAATGCAACAATAATCCTCTTCTGCGGAGAATATCTGAACTTTGCAAAAGTGCAGGGTGTTGGCTTGTAGTGGATAATACTTATAAATATTTTATGTATGATGGGTTGAAATATACTTGTAGAGGCTCCACACATTATCTATGTATTCTCTTTTTCTAAAGCTTATGGTATGATGGCAAAAGTTAAACAAAGATATAATTTCGGATGCACTGTCACCTCTTGGTGCAAATGCTGTAAATGGCGGACAAGGAGCAATTTATCTATGGAGCAAAGTTACCAACTGGTGCTTCTGATGATGTTGAAGTTGTTAAATGGCTTGCAAAAAGACATGGGGTTATTGTTATCCCTGGTAGTGCTAGTGGATTACTGGGGTATGTTTGTGTTTCATTTGGTCCCAGGGAATGCTTTCTTCTTAATTTTTCAGACAATATTATTCAAGATGTGCAAATTGTTAAGGTCATCATTTACTTCTGTTTTTGGGGTTATTGGGCAATATGCAAAATGCCAGCCATTATAAATATCAAGATAAGTTTGACTCTGAACAGCTAAACAGAGTGCTCTGCGATTTGAGGAGGAATCACTATAGCTGGACTTTGAATCGTTGGCTCTCAACGAGCACTCAATAGCTGGCATCAAGCATTTAAATTCGTGCATGTATAACGCAAGGAAGAAAATCGTGGAACGATTGACTATGTAAAACGTGTCTCAAAACGTGTCTAGTTGGCATCAATCATTTAAATTCGTGCATGTATAACGCAGGGAAGAAAACCGTTTTGTCAAATAGGTGTAATCTCATGACACGGGTAAAGGCAATCTTGAATCGTTTGATTACGAAAAACGTGTCTCATTCCCCGGTGGTACTCTTAAAACCATTTTGTAACTCCTTGTTTGTCTAGGGCGCAAAGCCATGCATTGCCAGAGATCTGAAACGTTATATAAAGAGCTGCTATGCTCGAGAAATGGAGAAGATAGACGGGGCATAGATTAGATAGAAGATGGGAACAAAGATCGAATCTCCAAGCACTTGTATTGTTCTTATTTTTCAATAAAATAGTTAGAGTTTCATTAATACGACCTCTGTTATTGCTATTTTGCTGTAAGATTATTTTCCAGTGTGCATTGATTTAAAAAATGGTCTGTTGTTTCTAGTTAGTTCAAACCCTAAAGTAGTTTCAAAGCCAGTTTTCCCCGGCTCTGTTTTGGACTTCCGACCAGTTTGAGTCTCAAGCGGTCTTTTAAATATTATTCCCTGCTGTACATTGGTAGATTTGTGATTATCAACCCTAAGGTAGTCTTCGAACATTTTGTAAATTCCACCATTGGGAAGAGCCGAACTCCTGACATTCATTGGCAATTCTTGATCTGTATTTACTTAATTAGCAGTAAAATCTAAATGGAAGCATTGATTCTGAGAAGAGGAGACACAAAGAAGGTAGGGCCCCCTTTGATGGAAACAAAGCTATATACACTAGAATCCATCTTCAGATTTGAACATCATCTTTCAGCCGTTTTCTCATTGGTCTAATAGAACAGAAGTAGCATTTCATTTGATTGCAACAGAGGGTTTAGCATTTCAAGATTCAAGTTTAGATGTTATCTTTTCAGCCATTGATTAACATAAATAGCATTTCATTTGGTTACAATAGAGAGTTTCATTGCATTATAAAATAGAAGGTTGTTGAGTTGTGTGGAGTAATAAGTAGCAGAAATTTAATTGTCTTCAGTCATTAGTGTGCAGTAGACCTTTTACATGCATATGACCACTTTTAATTAATACA
>ML784073.1:125493-146079 GCA_009831015.1 Picea engelmannii | reverse complement strand
AATGTGTGCATGCCCCAAAGTGTTTATTCCATGGTACCACCATTCATGGGCCTTGCCTTCCAAATATAAGGTAGACAATTTGATGGAATCAAACTCCATCATGGGGTTTAGTTGTAGATAGGAATCCAATTTCTATACCCATGTATTTGCTAAAGATTTAGTTTTTCCATCAAAGGGGAGAATATCCATTTTCCCTACTTTGCGTCCTAGCTCATGGTTTCCTTTGTGAAATTCCCTAGGCCTTCCTCTATACTTGATTCCACAATATTCTGATAGTGTGACTTGTCTCCTGAAACCTACACTCAGGGCTGCATACTCTCCTTCATGCTCCTCAAAGTTATTTTCTACCTCTATATGCCCCTGGATGTGAGCATATTCTTGTTGTGTGTCCATAAAATTAGGCATGTAAGGCCTAGGTGTGACCTTGCTACTCCTTGGAACCCTGTTGTTTGCACCCCCAAAGAGGCTTTGTCCCTCAGTATAGGCCCGGCGATTAGATTTAGTGTGATACTGCTCTCCCCCATGAGATCCACTAACCCCATTGTTCCCTCCATAATTAGGTGGTTCCTTTCCATGTACCATATACATGAGTAGTGGTGTGATCTTTTCATGTACCACATCCACTGAAGTAATCAATTGATTTTTCCCTTATTCAATAGTTGTCAAAGTTGTCTTGAGATTAGTCTGTCCCCTTGACAAGTTCTCTTGTGTCTCTTACAAGTGATGGTGCATGTCAAACTATGTCCTGTCAATATAGCACTGCATTTCCTGAACTTGTTTTTCCCAATCAGTCCCTTTGTCATTACCATCCCATGTTTCCTATATCTCCTCCATTTCTGGAATTGTTTCTGGTCCTCCTGCCTTCCTATCCTTCTTCCTTCTGTTTTATCCTTCCATTAGCATTCCTCATAGGATGGGAGGATTTGTGTTTTGATACCATTGTATTATTCCCAAGTAGATTTACCAGTAATCTTATGGATTATTATTTTTCTGAGTGTGGTTTTTGTCAAAGAATTGGTTGTCTTGCCTTCCAAATTGCACTGGGTTTTGGTTATAGATTTTTATATAAAAATATGAATGAAATGTAGCAATAATGGATATACAACAAGAATTCAAAGAGATAACACAAGAAAATAGCCACAATACTTTGAATCTTCATTTTGTTTAAATATATGCTTTACCTCATTCCAAGAGTTGATCAGATCTGGAATAGAGATGGAAGAATAATGTGTGTGGTTGAGAATAGATCTAAGATACAATGAATATAGTGAGAGATAGGCTCTCCTGAAATCCCAACAACAACATGCAAGATCAAAAAGATCAATTTATTTCCCTTCTATCTTTTGGGTGGTTTTTCTCGCTGAGTTGTGCCCCTCTCTATTGGAAATCCTCCTAGGAAATTTGGCCCTTCTTGTTATGGCCTCCAAACTCCTAACAAATTGTGAAAACATGTAGATATAGGGATGATAAAATCATAATAATATATTCCTCAGTTGTAGCTATATATATGACCCTCCAACTCTTTTTCACTCCAAGAACAAGTGTGCCCTCCTTTAGTAATTTTCCCAACTTCTATAATAAATAAATATGCAATGATAAACCATAAAAGATTGATGAGAAAATGTGACCTAGTTATGGAAAACACTTCTAAAATGATATCTACTCCAGATCCAGGGTCTTCTAATACCATCTAACTCTTCTCTCCTAGGCATTGTGCCCTAGTTTTGTAGAAAGCCCCAAAACTATGCCCTTGCTTCCACAAATCACTGCTACAAACTGATATGAAACTGATAGAATGATGAGGGTGGAATATTTCACCACCTTGGCCAAGATTGGATTAGGAACAAAGGAATATTTCACCTCCTTGCTGATCTCTAAGGTTTATTTACTCAAAACCCTCAAAATTTCTAAGTTGTAGAGCTCAAATATGCAAGTGAGAAATGTCAAGAATGAATTGAACAATTCACCCTCCTTCTAATTTTCACTTAAATTATCATTTTGGATTTCTAAGTTTCTTTTCTCCAATTATTTCATAAAACCACTTTACCTTTTTCTTCTTAATCATTATCACCTTTTGATAATAACTTAATTATTCGATGACCCTGTTTTTGAACCTCTTAGTCCCCTTTTTCTTAATGAGACTATATCTTAAGGGGAACAACTAGGATACTAAGTCCCCCATGGTCAATATCACATGTAAGGGGACATTACATATGTACGCTTTTCAATCCTGGGACTTTTCTTTGAGTATAATGTAGTTTGTTTTTTTACCATGCCTACACCAAGAACTTTGAACCACTTGAAATAAGCTTGCATCATTTCCTTTTCCGTCCCTCTCTATTAGTTTTGAAAAAAATGAATAAATGGATTGAAAAACATGATATATTTAAAAAGGGGAAATTCATGATCTAGTTTTGTAGGTCTCCCACTATATTATTATTTAAGGTCAAACCAATTGAAAAATAGAATCAAAATTGGGCGTAAAATGTACAAAACATGATACAATAGTAGTGTATCCGAAAAATATTATTGTCCTATTATTATTATTTCAAGATTTTCCTAATGACTACCTACTATTTCTTTCTCTTAGATCAAGAACATTCACATTGTGGATGTTGCATTTAGACATGAGAGTGAGCGAATATATGCATTCTTCATCATCATTGCAAATAAAATTTACATTTTTGTGCAAGGGTTTATGGATTAGAGGCATAAGAAGACTCCTAAAATTAGAGTTCACGCCACTATAAACCCAAAGTGTAAGGCTTTTGACTTACAAAGGTGAAGAATAAAATCAATGAGTTGCAGAGGATAGGTGGGTGGTTGAGTCGAGCATAACTTGGGAACTGGTGTGTTAGGGAATTACCCCACGACCTACTTAATTCCATGAATATTAGATGGTTATACCATGGAAATTGACTCATCACTTTACCTAGAACTACGTTATGGGAAAATACATCTGTTGAATTGTGATCTAAGCAAGAAAGCCATATCTAATACATATTAAAACTAAAACAAGAATAACAAAAATCTATAAAACAATGCCACAATGATGTTATAGAAGTATAATTACCCATCTTTCCATTATTGAGAGATGAACCCGCATTCTCGTTCAATTGTTGAGTCTTTGTATTTCTTTCTTTTCATCATATTTCTATTTATTCTTAGAATGACACTCCATATTTTCCATGTTTAGGAGCAATAAGGAAAAATCTGAGTATGCACTTGTGTTATTAATACTTTAAAGAAATCATGCAAATATATATAGTGTGTCTCTCCCTCAATTAATATTTTTCTTGTGTCTTAGTTTCCAACATCCAAGTGTCACAACTGGCTTGTGGTCCAGGTGGGACCACCAACAAAGTGCCAACCAACCACCATCTGTTGAAAAACGTGTCCAATTACAAGGACTAGAACCAACAAAGATTATGGTATGTAAGATACACTTTAAATGTAGGTCACATCAGGGAAGATCTACATAAATAAAATCTTTTTCACATGGTATCAAAGGTTATTAGAGGAGCCACTAGAGTATATTTAGAGCTATAGGTTTAGAGATGTTATTGAATGAGATTGATTATATTCACCATCGTAGGATTCATCCACAGAAGCTCAAGAATCATACATAGAAAAAATACCCAACCACATTCTACCCGTCGATGGCCATTTTGTCTCTTACCATACTAGATAGATGGGTCAAAAGAGAGAGGGAAAAAACGTTTTATCCATCATAAAGGTATTTCTAGCATTGATGTCATATAATAAATAGTGGGTTGGAAATAAGTCTCAACAATTCCTTCTCATGTATACACCAATTAATGTTTTGGTTTTCTATTAGAGAAAGTTGCAAGTTCTACATTTGAATATAGATGTTTCATTGATTATTTTCAATGTCATTTTTTCCACGAGCATGGCTATAAATCTTGAAGAGGAAAACCAATTAAAAAAATCATACCATACATACCTTTGTACAATAACAAATATGCAACATAACCACTGATTATTAAAATATAACTAATAATAAATGTCATTAATGTCATCACTTTTATGTTTATTTGTATTCATTAATGTTATCACATTTAGTTTTAGTCAAGTACCAATGACTTATGAATAGATACCTTAACTGGCTACAACATTCTGCAATTGTGGCCAATCTAGACATTGAACTCCTTCGAAATAAAGAATCTTTAATTTCCTCAACTAGTGGCATTCCACAAGGTATAGAAGATCAATGCATGTAATCCTCGTGGATGTCAAGGTCAAATTATTCATCTTGTTACAACGGACAAAAATTTTAGGATATTTAGACACTTAGGAGTTAGTTCAGATCAACTTGGTCTAATGTGTTGTTAGGTTAAAGTGAATTTCTTAGTGTGTTTCTTTAGTATGCATTTGTAATCCAATGGTCACGATATGTTCTAGACTTAGAGTGATCTGACAACTCATATTCTCCTTGATCTTAATGTCTACATTGATCAGTGGCTTAACATATGATTGATTCATGATCTCTATTAAAGAGCATGGAGGTTCATTTGTTGATGATCAATTGTGAGAAACTCTCTTGTAAAATATTTTTCTTTTGTATTAATTAATTTCCTCAAGTGGCCACATTGGTTGGGGCCATGGATGTTTTCCCACATTGGGGTTTTACCCCGTAAAAACATTAGTGTGTTGATATTTTATTTGGTTATGTGAGTGGATAATAAAGGTATTCGTCCTCTATTGGAATGCCTTGTGTTGTCGAACAAGGTATCAAAACTCATTTGAAGACTTGCTCCTATTGTATATCGAGATATTGAAGTCATGTTTTTGCATCTCTGGTTTTTGTTATTTACATACATTTTTTTATCCAAGAGGATTGTTCCATTACATCTAGAACGCTTCTTTCATTTAGAAGCACTTTTTTGCTTCACTAAAAACGGTTTATGTTTTCCCAATATATGCCCATTTCAATCATATCCAAAGGTATAAATCTTGAATATGCCCTTTTTAATTTTTTTTATAGAGATAATTTTTCGATTTTTTGTTTTTGTTTCCGAATTTCTACTCTTTTTGGCCTATGTATGCTCTTTTCCTTGTGCTCTATGCGATATTGAAAAATCATAAATAGAGAAAAAAATATTTTCTTGTTTGTGTATGCTCTTTGTCATGCACTTTATGCGATCTCAACAAATAAAAACAGAGAAAAAACTTGCATATTCTAGGTAATATAACCGAGATATAACCCTATTGTTGTTATCGAGAAGCGATTTTTTTCTTTTTGTGTGAACATATGAAAACACTTTTTTTTAATAAACACACACCTTGAGGCAGAGCAACATCAACAACAACAACAACCCCATCCTCCTCCTTTACAATTACAATGTGTTTTGCACTAACTCGCTTGGTTGAAATTTGTTGTATGTAATAAGAGGTCTTGAGTTCAAGTCTCTTTTTTAAGTTACTTTTTGAAAAAGTTCATGCATTCATAATAAAGTGTAGTTCACTTAAATTGTAAAAGTTAATCACTATAAGTAGATTTAATATTCCTTTTAAGTTACTTTGTCCATACAACTTTAATTTACAAAGTAACTTCAATGTAAAAGTGATTCTCACTTATTTTATAAAATTGGGTCACTTCATAAGAAACTTATTTGTAAAATTGAGGTTGTAAGAAAGTTAGTGAAGGAGGGGCATCACCATGTGGACCAACTTCTACTTGTCACATGGCTCTAAGTACCCCTACAACCTCACACCACCACCACCAAGGTACTACAACCCATATCCTACTATGCCCTGCAAGTATCTAAGCATGTACTTTGTTTCCACCCAATGAACCTTCCTCGGCTCCACCATGAACTAGCTCAGGATGTTAACAACAAAACATATGTCTGGTCGAGTGTTTAACAAATACATCAATGAACCAATCAACTTCCAGTAATTTCTAGGGTCTTCCAACTCTTAATCTGAAGAGTCAATCTTCCTCGGGTTGGTTACCATTGGAGTGGCCATCGATATGCTCTCCTCCATCCTAAATCTCTTCAGAATCTCAATATTGTACTTACCTTATCGAAGGAAGATATCGCCCTTTCACTGCCAAACCTCAAGCCCTAGAAAGTAATGCATTGACCCGGTATTCCTCATCTACTATTTTGACACTAAGTCTGATTTGCACCCTGCAATCAGTCTCTCTGCAAATGTCAGAATGATATCATCAACATACAACATGAATATGAGGACCTCAGATCCAACCAACAAGAAGTATAGGTTGGGATCTACCTCACTCTTGGTGAATCCCATGCTTTGTAAATAGTTTTCAATCCTGGAGTACTAGGCTTTGGGTGCCTATTTGAGTCCATACATGGCTTTCTTCATCCCGCACACATGTGTCTCCCTATCATGAACCTCGAACCCCTGTAGTTTTTCGATGTAGAATTCTTCCTCAATGACTCCATTAAGGAAGGTTGTCTTCACATCCATCTAATGGATGCTCCACCCCATCTCAGAAGTAATATATAATATTGCTTGGATAGAGGACTATATGGATACATGAGAAAAAGTCTCCTCGTAGTCTACTCCCTCTTTCTAAGAGAACCAATGAGCCACAAATATTTCCTTATACTTCTCCACACTTCCATCTACAACATTCTTTACCTTGTAAATCCACTTGGAATTCACCACTAACTTACCCTCTAGCCTCGACATAATATCACATACATCATTCCTCATGACGGGGTTGTGCTCCTCCATAATGGAATCTCTCTACACCTGCTAGATGGTTGCCTCCTCAAAATTGTAGGGCTCTGAGTCTATGATGTTGGTCATCAAAGCCATATGTCGAAAACTTCCAAGGAGGCTTGTTCTCTTAAAATGTGGTCCTAGGAGGCTCAACATGATCCCAAGCATCCCACAAGGTCTTCTCAAACCATCTGGGCCTCCTAACTGAATTCGAAGGGGTTGAATGCTCCTCCAACTCCTTTAGAGTTTGCCTCCCTATACTGGAAGTCTCTACTCTCGGCTCATCCTTTGGGTCCACCTCCACCCCTCTGCAACTATTGGTAGGTCCTAAGATTTCCTAGATGCCAAGTTCTCTTCGAACTTAACATCTCGTCTCACCATTTTCCTCTATTTCTTTGTCAAGAATAATCTTTAAGCCTTTGAATCCTCGTTTTATCCCACCAAGATGTCCCTCTCCCCTGAGGGCTACAAATTTTTCCTCTTCTCCACATGAATGTGGATATAGACTAGACAACCAAAAATCCTAAGATGTCCTATCTCAAGTCTCTTGTCTATGAAGGCTTCATCCAATTTCTTATTCTCCAGTATCCTGTGTGGGCTCCTATTCTACAAATACATAGTTGTATTACATGCCTCGACCCATAGAAACAAAGGAAATATATGATGCCATGTAAATTTGTTAATACCAACAAAACTAAGCTAGTAGAATAGATATAATTACAATACTATAATTATTTACTTCTTTAATGTAGTGAAAACTAGAAAAACAAATCACACACAATACACAGTGATTTTCTACTTCTTAAATCACTTCTTCATTTAAAATTCAAAACTTCCAAGAGCTCCCTTAACAGGGAAAATGAATTTGAGAAAAATCACAACAAACAACAAACCTAGAAAATTCCATATCTTGAAAGTGATGCCCTCCTTTCTCTGTTGGTTTTATCGTATGATATGTACGAACTGTCTTGGTATGATCGATCTACATAAAAATCGAGGTTTTCACACATGTGGCCCTCTTCAAATTCACACATGCGGCTCTACTACACAATTTTGTTGTTGTACGAAATCCATATGGCCTCTATGGAACTGTATGGTCTCTAATGTACAGACTTGATTGTACAACTTGCTTGCTGGAACAATTTTGCACTCTCTCCCTTTTGATCTCTACTACAATTTACCCTCGCTAATGCTGGAAAATTAGACCTTGATTTTCCTCACTTACTCACGTAACTTGTGAAGTAAATGATCTCTCACAGTGTCTTTTTCCTTTTCCCTTTGTTGTATTTTATAAATTTGACTTGAGCCATATCCCTAATCTCAATGGTCAATATCTAACCATGAGATCAATGGATCTCCTTTAATTAAGTCATTAAGTGAATCAACTTAAGTCACTTTATAAAAATAAGTTCACTTTATTAATTAATTAATAAGGTGAACTCTAGAAAAAACATAGGATACATTTAATGATGCTTTCCACAAGAAGACACACTTGCAGAAATACATGTTTGATCTACAAACTTTAACAATAAGAAACCTAGTGAAGGAAGAGCATCAACACATGGACCAACTTCTACTTTCCACATGGATCTTTGGTTATAGTTTATTCCTTTTTTCAAAAGGGCATAACTTTCACGGATAAAGTCCATTTTCAGTTCCATTATTTCAAAAAACCTATTTTTTCAAGATCTTTCCATATATACCATCAATATCATCTTTAGAATCCATATTATCTGCATGTTTTAATGTAGATTCTCCAAGTGATCTTTTTCTTACCAGTACCAAATACTTCTCATGGAAATCCCATATGTAGGATGTACTAAGAAGTAAAGGATTGTATTGGATTACCTTGGTAAAAGAACAAGCCCCCTATGATAATAAAAATAAATCCAAATGGGATAATAATAACGACAAAGCACATGAACTAATTGGTGTTAAGCAATATTTTCCTCACCTTATGCAAATTTGATTAGAAGGCTTTTTTCCATTTCCATGTGCAGACTTGAAGTCCCTTTTGCAAATCCCAGAGCAAAAAACAATATTTTTCCACATATGCATGCCCTAACTGTTGCATAGCATGTGTATATGTAGGTTGCACCACTACAGCCCACGTACATAGGGTTTTGTGCCCAAAATTTTAAAAATAGTGTCAGGTTTCCATGTCATGTCATGGGATCCATGATCCTTGACCTTCCATATACTAAAAACGTTTCGACTTAGCCCTTCAGTTCCACTTGAAGGCTATAAATGGGCCATATCTAAGCTGTGGAAAAAAGGAGAACAATTCAACTTTGAGAGCAAATTTACTCTGGAGAAATTATTCACTTCATATTGAGTCTGCATCCCTTTGTTCTTTTAAGTCTGAACACATTGTTCATCCCCCAAGCTCTTCCCTACTTGATTGAGAAACTCATTGTCTCTCTTATATGAGATTGCCTTTTGTGGAGGATTGAAGTGGTGGAGGCCCAGCTGGAAGGGACTTAGTTTCTCTATTATGAACCATGCCGACAGGGAAGTTTGTAATTCATTCACTTATGTTGATTACATTTTAATAGAAATACTCTTTTCTCGTCCAATTAATATCTTGCAAATATTTGAATTGTTATTCCATGGGAATATTTGTTATGAATGTTGATGGATTATGCTATTGAATGTGCTAACTTTATATATTATCACCATATTATTTCGTTTCCTAATTGTTGAGGAAAATTTGCAGGTGTATTTCTTTGAGTCAAGTGCTCAACGGTGGACTTCATCGAACGTCCAGACGAGGTAGGCTCTTTATCTTGTCTTGTTAGAATATTTGTTTAGATAACATACCTGAGATTAGAGTTGATTTCTGCAGTCATTTCCGTTTGTTGTGGTTTACCCCTTGCCATAGAGAGATTTTCTTTGTAACATAATTGGCGACCATATTGGGGACATAATATTATTTTTGTGGTTTGGAGTTTTTTTTTCTCTCCTTTTATTTCTCTCGTTTATATTGAGTTTTTTGTAGTCTGATTGCTTGACAACCTCTGTTCATTTTGAGTCTGAATTTCTTAACCATATATTTAGCCTGGCAATGTTTTAGCACATATACGTGGGTTTTTACCTGACATTCACGTATACACATGTGATGTCCTTCTACAAGAGGCGTATATACATTTCTTTCCCCTGAAAAATCGCGTACATCATCCTTTTTTGCTTGGTTGATGAGTTTGATGTTTGTTGGGTAAGTTTTGATGGTTGTTGAGTCTTTGTGGGTCTTTGTTGTGACTGTTAAGTGTCTGTGGAATGATAGGAAACCTTTATTTTGTTGAATTTTTGGGTGGTTCCTTTCTCATCATCCTTTTCATTTGATTGTCCTTGCATATTGGGCTCAGTGTTTGCTTCTTGATATCCTACTTGGTTTTTCTCTGTTTACATACAATAGAATCTTTATATCAAGTTGTTGTTCAGTTCTTTCATTTTCATTCTTTTATATTGAAAATACAAAAATATTAAGCATTGTGAATTGTTGGCATTTGATCTTTTGGGTCCTTATAATTGGTCTTAGTACATGTATAGAAAGATTGCATCTGATTTGGAATTGCATAACTAAATCGAAAATTGAATTTTGAAAAGATTATCATTTATTGGGAATTGAAGTTAGGACTTTTCATTTTATTCACATTCATTTATTTTACTTGGTGATTCATAACATCATTAGTTTCATGACCACACCTTTTTTGAGTAAGCAATGCCACTAAAAGAAACGTTGATAATTTAAAATTGATCAAAACAAATTTATTTTCAAGGGTGCACGAACTAGCTTAGGATTTAGAACCTTGGAATAGGATTTTGTGAGTAAACTTCTCCAAGGCTATTAAATCAACATATGTGTCTGACTAAGTGAGTGGTGAAATCAATTGTATAATTGGTGACGTCAGGAGGGTCCTCTTACACCTGAGTTAAGCATGAGGTCGCGTGAGGTTGGTTGAGGGGATATCCCCCCAATACCTTCTTAGCATCAGATATATTTCTGGGGATCTATTCGTATATGGGGATCTTGCTAGTACCTTTACCTATGTGAGAGATGATGCTATCAAGGTTTTGGTCTTTGTTAGCTTTCCCATATGGTAGACCTGACTTACGATTGTTCATCTGCGCATCAGTTATACCATGGTTTCTTAGTTTCTTGACATAGGTACCACATAGGTTACTTGCAGGGGATATTCTGCAAGTACCCTGGGTCAAATAAGGGTCGGAAAACACAAAAACTTTATGGAGGATTACCTCTCTGGGGGGATCTGACCAACTCGTTGTTAATCCCATGAGGGCCCTTATAACTTATTATGATACCTCTAATCTTTTGCAGGGAGTCTCAATCCCCTCTTGGGCGAGGCATACCTAATTTAGGGAGGGAGGCCCATTTCATCCACTTTATCAAGTTTGTGTGCATATTGGCCTTTATTTTATTTTATTTTGGTGTTCTCTTTGATTACTAGTTGGACTTAGGATTTGTTTTTATATCTCAAGTCTTGAGGCATCGTGGAGATAGGACAACTTCCCCACAGGTCTCGCCACTTGTTACGATTACCACCGCATCTTGAGTCTTTTCCTTCTAAATGACGTAAACTTATCAAACGTGGTACACACACCCCAACTTATCAGAATTGTGATCATACAAGGATGAGTACTGAATCAATTCAGAAAGATACTGGGAGTTCTTCAACTCCCATACCCACTATAATTAACGGTACTCCTTCGGCTTCTTCAACCACATTGGTTTTAGTGTCAGAGGTTCCTATCATCACTCATGCCCATCCTATAGTGAATAATCAACCTATAGCCATGAACCCTTTTGGGTCCATTTGTCACTCATTGGGCTACAATATTCATTCCATCCCTATGAACTCTATCCCTTTTTCTTATGGTATGCCGAATTTCACATCGCAATTTTCATCCTCCATCCTAGCCTCCACTCCAAATACTAGTATTGGACTTGGGGGCATGGCTCCTCCACATAATCCATTTTCATTTGGTGGTGCTCATATCCCACAAACAACTCCTATAATTGGAGGCCTTCCTCCTTTTCACTCTGGGTATAATATTGGTTCTAATTCTCCTAGATGGAGTAACCAACCTGGTGTAAAAGCTACTACTTATGGTCCATCCTTTACACATACCTCCTCTGTACTGATTCTGAACAACATGTTTGGCATGATGAATCCACCTTTATCCTCCGGATTCACACCCAGAGAAGGTTAGTTTCATACCTTGGGAAACCCCCAACCAGGAGCCACTCCAGTTGGGGGGAATTTTTACAACCCTCATCATAACATTCCTACTGTAATGGTGCCCAACCAACCCCTCATGAATCAGTTTGGAGGAGGTCCTTACAATCTTGGACAGGGCCATGGTGCATACCAGAACCCTTTTTTGGAGATATTCTAGTCGATTCGAAAAAGAGGTAAACTAGCACCGAAAAGACGTCTATTCAAAACCATTTTAACGAGTGTGAGAAAGACAATATCACTCAACAATATTTTCAATTTTAAGGAGTCTGAAAAGAAATTAACCGTGGACTCACGGCCTTTTTCTGGATTTAGTCTCCTTAGCTCGAAAAATTATAACATTTACTAAGGAGAACTCTCCCGACGAGACGAATCTCCCGAGGTGTACCTTTTTCCTCCATAATCTACAGGCCGATAGATGTTCTTCTAGACCAATTTTATGACTTTGAAGGAACAAGGTCACTCGACGATATTTTCAATTTTAGGGAGTCTGAAAAGGGCTTAACTATGGACTCCGTGGGGGTTCCTTTTTCATAAATTTAGTCCCTCATGCCAGAAAAAGGGTTAAACTTATAATTGAGAATACTCTTCTAGCGAACCGAAGTTCCTAAAGTATACCTTTGTTCTTAAAATTGACCATCCGGATCGAAAAAGGGGTAAACTACCGCCAGACAAATGTACCTTCAAATTTGATTTTGGCGAGTGTGAAGGACAACAATATCACTCGACAATATTTTCATGTTTAGAGAGTCTGAAAAGAGCTTAAAGAAGACTCTAGGAGTCTACTTTTCTTAGTTAATCCAGACAAGATTGAAAAGCATAAATCTCATTGGATGTTGCTTTCATATTTCAAAGCGAGCTTGAAAGACAACAAAGTGGGCTCATTTTGGGAGTCCCAAGGGCGAGGCCAAGAGTGATGGTGCATTATACAAATGAGGATCAATATCGTAATCATGACAAGATTAACAAGGAATCCCGAGCCTAAAGTCATTTATAGATAGCATGGACGCCAAAATGCAACAAGGATATATCTAGGGAATCCATGTAAAGGTAGGCTCTACCACCTAATCACGACACTTCTAAAGAAGAAATAATGGTTTTGTGTAGCACTTCGGTGGGGTCGATCCTATGGAAAATACAATGAGATGCAGAAAGTGGAGGTGGAATCCTAACTTATATGCAACAAGTTGGAAAAAATGACTTTTACCAAAAGACCTATAAAAGTGACCCATCTCCCAAAAAGTTATCAAACTAAAAGGAAAATTGTATCGTAACATCCAATAAGAAACTTAAGAACAAAATTAAATGATTTTTGTGCCAGAAGAAACGACAAAGGGGGTCAAAAAAGTGGCAAAAAGGGCCAAAAAATTCTATAAATAGAAGTTGACAGCTCATTTTCACCATTGCAATTTGAAAATTAACCAAAAGGTAAAAACTATCCCTTTTCTAAAGAAGTTGATTCTGGAATCTTCAGATGATGAAACGAACTTCTGCTCGGACCAAGTAAGTACAAACTCATCCCTCCTTCATTTCCATTCTTCTTTTGTGCATTACTTTTTGTTATTGGGGAGGGGGAACTCTCCTAAAAAAGGGTGGCCCTACGTGTACGTGGGATATCCAAGGACAAACTGCATATGTACTCGGGCATAAAATAGTAAGCCCACGTACATACGCGACTATGTCCAAAACATCCCACGTACACCCTCAAAATCATGGAAAAAAATAAAAATGCAAGAGCTAACTCTCCTTTGAACTATCACGGAACATGATGTATGTCCACTGGAGGGAGAGGGAACACAAGGATATTGATATCTTGGTTGATGAGGACCCTATTTCCATTGTCGCATTGAAACAATGTGGGTTGTGGAAGTTCTTCTGGTGTCTGTTTATGAGGGCACAACCGAGGTTACTGAACACCCTGGTGGATTAATGGAATCCAGACACAAAGTATTTTATGATAGAGGGGAAGTCACTAAATCCAATGACTAAAGACATATACTTCTTGACTGGCATCTTGAGGAGAGGGGAACCATTCAATTTGCACACTTTTCCCCCTGGGCCCTTCAACATTGCAGACTACATCGGGATGCATTGCGAGGTCGACACTGAGAAAGTAGGTTCTCAATTTCCCATCAACAAGATCACCAACTTGTCACTGAAGGTGGTCCTATTTATTATTGGGAGGATCACTAGATCCGAGACCCTACACCAGGCTTCTCGAGCGCACATGCATTGTCCAATTCAATGCCTAGATGCATGTATTTATGACTGGAGCACGACCATGCTCACTTGCATGAAAACGCATCTGATAGAGTGTCGAGATCATAGCAACAAGAACTTCGGGTTTGGCACCATCCTATGCTTGTTATTCTTCAAGAAGGTGCCTAGTCTGAGTCCCAGAGAGATAGTACGGGGGAATGTGGCCTCCTTCCTAGCGATATGTAGATGGGCAACACTGCTTCCATGACAAGGGGGAGGAAGGACCATAGAGGCCTTCGACGAATTGTTTTTCGAATGGTGGGCACGACAGATTCCAACGATATACGACTACCCCTATGCTGGAATCAACTTCTCCAGAGATCCGGACATGCCTATACCTCCCTGAGAGGAGCAAGGAGAGATAGGTACATGTTTTTAAAGTTATTTAGTTTTTATTTTATTTTATATATATCATTTTTATATGCATCAGATTATTTACATCTATGTATATGTTATGTACATACGTGGGACCAGTGCGCTCGATAGACTTCGCGAGGAGTCGGCGACGTCCTCGACCAGAGGCGACACCAGCAACAGTCGACAGACCAGTAGCCATAGAGGGACCTCCAGAAGGAGAGGCTGAGAGATTTTTGAGACGGGTGGAGGAGAACCTCACCACGCTCACTCGCACAGTTCCCATGGCCGAGATCGAGGATCTACCACCATCCATGCAGCCTCATGTAGTTGGGGTGCCACGGACTTGGGTCCAACTTTTCCGGCATTTGGCTAACACCTTCATTCACTAAGGTAGGGCCAATAGGCCCCGATATTAGATAGGTTGGACTTATTATGTGTTGAGGGCACTTTTGTATATTTTTTAGGGCATAATACCCATGATGTATACCAGATATTATTTTTGAAGCATTCGCGCCCACCTATGTCCTCTGACACTTTTTGAGATATATATATATATATATATATATATATATATATACATCTTTTATTGTCTTATGGATCACATTTTTTACAAATGTATGTACATGTGTATGTGTGTCTTTCTTTTTATGTGTGTGCATCATGCCAATCTAATATTTGATTAGCTAGAGTATCTGTTATTTGATTTAATCTCCTAGGAACATGGATATACGTAATGTAATCAAAGTAACATTCTAAGAGAGGTACCCTAAGGAAACGTCAATGTAAAGTAGGATCATAAACGCGATAAAATCCATTTAACTAGGACACAACCAGCTGAGCATATAAGTAAATCTAGAGGTGAGCAATTCCATGCGACAAAGAGTCACGAAGCAACTCTATCACTATGTTGTACTCGGCGACATTGTTTGTGGCATCACCTAGACAGACACCTATGGAATATAGAAACTGGCATTAAGGCATGAAAATCACCCAAGTTACGGAAGCAAGCCTCTGAGTGTGTTGGCTTGCATCATCCGCAAACCCAAATAACACCTATAATTCACTTGACATCTACCACAGTGAAAAATATGACATAAATAACGACACATCCATAAAACAAAAAAGACAAAAAAATGTATAAGAACTATACATATGTACAAGAATTCACCCAGACTACCAACCTAAGAGTAATACTTCTTGAGGTAGAGCCCATTTCTAGTCTCTGCCAAGGAATTTCCCTCAAAGTCAACCAGACAAAAAGTGCCCTTCTTTAAGACCTCTTTCACAATGAAAGGTCTAAACCACATGGGTTTGAACTTCCATGTTCCCAGGGGCTTGTCTTCATCATAGACCAAGACAAGATCACCTTCGAAGAAAATCTGAGGATGAACAGACCAATCATATTGACACTTGACTCATTTATTGTGAGCCTCATTAACCAAGGTTGCATCACAACATTTCTCATCGAGATGCTTGAGATATAATAGGCATTCCTCAAGTGGTGAAGTTTCTGGAAGTAACTCTACTGCCAAATTTAAAGACATGATCTAGCACTCAATAGGCAAGACTACTTCCAGCTCATAAACGAGTTGGAAAGGTGAGAAACTGGTGGTAGTATTTAAAGACATTCGGTAGGCCCATAATGTTGAGTACAACATCAAATGCCAATTTGAATTGGATGAATTGATCGTTTGTTGAAGAATAGTCTTGAGGGACTTATTCACAGCTTCCACCTAACCATTCACTTGTGGGTAGTAGGGTGATGAATTTTCTTTCCTCAACCCATGATTTGATGTTAACTTGGACATCGTTTTGTTCTGGAAGTGATTACCATGGTCAGTGACAATATTCTTCGGGATGCCGAACCTTGATACTATCTGGTTAAAAATGAAGAGAGATGTTTTTTTTCCATCATTGTTAAACGTTGGCATAGCCTCGACCCACGTTTTGAAGTATTCTACCACTACGATGATATAATGATGCCCCCTGGCTGAAGCCAGGTGAAATGTAGTAAAATCAATCCCCCACTTAGTGAAGGAACCAACAACAATGATGGGAAACATGGGAGCAGGATGTGCCCTCATCTTTCGAGAGAAGATCTGACACGGGTGGCACTTCTTGACCGACTCAACGAAATCCTTGATTAACGTAGACCAAAAATAATCAGCTCGTAGAATATTTTGGGTTGTTTCCAACCCATACAAATGACCACCACATGCTCCAGTGTGGCAGTCATTAAGAATGAGTTCTTCTTCCTCATGTATAAGCCACCGATGAAGAATGCAATATACACCTCGATGATACAAAGTGTCATCGAGTATGAGATAGTTCTGTTCCTAATGGAAAATTCATCGACGCTCGTCACAGGAAGTAGAAGCAGGGAACTTCAAAGTCTAGAGATATACTAGTATATCTCCATACCATGGGTCCGAATATGCGATCAGAAAAATATCTCCTTTAATAGGTGATTCTTCAGGTGTAACATCACTTGATTCAACCGAAAGTTCCGAAACAAGTTTCACAAATACCAACAACTTTTTGGATTTCATGGAAACAAAATCCAAGTCAAATTCCTGGAGGATTACAATTCATATACTGATCTTTTCTCCATTGACCCATCATGTCAACACATATTGAAAGGGATTCACAATGACGATGATAGTGGTCTTGCGAAGCACAATATAATGATGGAACCGCTGGACAACATGCCCTGTTTCCAATGCAATCTTCTTGACATGGGAATAGGATAATTCTGGTCCAACCAGGCCTCGGATCAGGTAATAAATAACATTATCCTCGAGAAAATTGTCCTCTTGAACCAAGACCATGTCGATGGTCAACTCTGCAGCTTCCAAGTACAACAAGAAATATTTTTTATAATCAGGAGGCTGGAGCAGAGGGGCAGACGTAAGGGCATGTTTCAATGCTTAGAAAGAGCATTGAGTGGGTTCATCCCAATAGAGAGGGACTCCCGTTTTCAATAAATGCATGAACCCTTTAGTGATCTCGACGTAGTTTGTGACAAAACGCCGAAGAAAGTTCACTTTCCCCTGTAAGCTTTGAAGCTGGGAGATTGTGCACGGGGGAGGCAATTGAAATATCTCCTCAACCTTAAGGGGATATACCATGATCCCTTTTATCGAAACTATGAAACCTAAGAGATGACCTAATGTCACGTAAAAACTATACTTTTTAGGATTCAAGTGAATCTGATAGTAGCAACATCGTTTGAAGATTAGTCAGAGGTGTGTGGGATGATCATATCTCTTGCGAGAATGTGATGCTATATCATCTAGATATGCCTCGACTATATGTCTAAGTTTATGGAAAGAAAAATACATGGTCCATTGAAAAGTGGCTCCAACATTCTTTAGTCCAAAAGGCATCTTATGATAAGAAAATGTGCCCCAAGGACAAACAAAAGATGTTTTATGTTGGTCTTCAGGTTTGATCTAAACCTGTTTATATCTCGAAAAACCATACATGATTGAAAACACCTCACATCCTACACATTCATTGACGATCTAATCAATGAATGGGGTTGGAAAATATCTTTCGGACAGGCCTTGTTTAAGTCATGGAAGTCCATGCACACTCGAATTCTACCCTATTTTTTGTTAACCAGAATGGGATTTGACATCCATTGCATCAACTATATGGGGTAAATAAAACTGACTTTAAGAAATTTCTCTACTTTAGCCTTAATAGTTGTCACTTTCCAAGGATTCACCAGATGAAGCTTCTATTGGACCGACTTGGTGTCAACATAAGTCGTTATCTCATGTTCGATGATTCTTTGATCGATGCTTGGCATTTGCTCATAAGACCAGGCAAAAATTTCGTAGAATTCCTTAAATAAGTCTGTATAAATTTGAATCTCTTTGGGGCAGCAGTGTGCTCTGATGAAAAAATTCTCCACGACGCCAGGTGTTTTGGAGATATCTATAGGGATTTCTTCAACAATACTCGCCATATTACCCTCAGTGTAAACTGCGTAAGTAGCCAAAGGATTAATAGGACAAGACCTATATCCATTCATAGTAAACACAAATTCACCTGCCTCTATTCTTCTTAACTCTAGAAGGAAATAAGATCTGTGATGGAGATCATCCCTGTTGGTCACTATAATTGCTTATTTAACTAAACAATCAAGTGCTACATAAATTGTCAACCCAGGGAAGTTTGTTTATTTCAAAGGTAATCACACACTATATATGCTCAATATCAAAAGCAACCTAGAGTTGTAGTAAAGATATATTAGTCACACTTTGCCTTGAACAAACTGAAGTTCTAACTTAAATTATAGGAAAGAACTCTACCTGTTGCAGAGTTCAATGTTAAAGAAATAATTGTCCAAAGAATCCTGGATTACATTAAGAAATAACAACTTAAGAAAGAAATATTTTCATGATACTGCAAAAGGAAAGACCAACTATTCTGTAACAGAGAACAGGACCCTATTCCCCAAGCAGGAATCTTCAGCACCTATTTTTGATCATCACACTTTTATGAACTCATTGCTAACTAAAATGATTGACACACACTAAAGGCTAACTAACTCTTAACATAGAACATGACCCTATTCCCAAGCAGGAATCTTCAGCACTTGTTTCTGATCATCACACTTTCATAGACTCATTGCTAATTGAAATGACTGACACACACTGAAGACTAACTATCTCTTAACAGAGAACATGACCCTATTCCCCAAGCAGGAACCTTCAACACCTATCCCTGATTATCACGCTTTCATAAATTCACCAAACAAGATTGCTAACTAGAATGATCAACAGTTACCCAAGCATGAATTATATGAAAACAATGTAACAACAAGTAAAGCAGAGTTTCAGCACAACAGAGTTTAGTAAAGTAGTGTTTTAGCAAAACAGAATTTAATCAAGGCATGAACAGAAATAACACTAACACACTACAAAGCTAATGGGTGAATCTTGTGAAGAAGGTGGGCCCTCCCTTCTCACAAGATTACCCTGAAACGAGAGGAACTAGAAAGAAATTCTCAGAACAATATTTTATTCATCTGTCAACTATATCATATTACAATCTGAAGTAAAAAACACGTCCTTCTCTGTAAATCCTTTCTTAGCCAAAAAGAAGATCCTCTCTAATGATGATTTCCTCTTATTAAAGAGGAGAATCCCTTCGATACAATTTGATCATCCAATTACATGTGTACATCTGAGTCCTATTCTTAGTCAGATCGACTCTCTATACTGGAATAGGATATCCTAGTCTCCCGCAACATAATGCTATTACAATAGTTGAAAAGGTGTTGAGTGGGGTGTTGTTGTTTCAGCTGGAGTAACAACTTCTTTATTTGTCTTCTCATTATTGTTGTTGTATGTTGTTTCAGCATCACAAATCATGGGTTGTTTCAGCAACAAGATTTGCGTTCTGACTGTTTCAGCACGTGGTCACGATGCGGCGATGGTTAATTCTGGCTCAATGTGCGGCTGTTGTGGTCAATGTAACAACTTTGTGTTGTTGTTTCAACATCGTAGACCACGGAGGGTGTAACAAATTCTTCTGTGTGATTTGTTGTTTCAGCATCGTAGACCATGGAGGATGTAGCATCTTTTTCTGTGTGAGTTGTTGTTTCAGCATCGTAGACCGCGGAGAGTGTAACAACTTCTTCTGTGTGATTTGTTGTTTCAGCATCGTAGACCACGGAGACTGTAACAGCTTCTTCTGTGTGAGTTGTTGTTTCAGCATCGTAGTCCTGTTGATGGGCGAAATTGATCGTCCGTCAACTGGAAGAGCAAGTCCAGTCCGGGGTTGTCTAAATAACCCAAGCCGTTTGGTGTAACTCGTTCTAACGGGTTTAATGGTTCCATTAGCCAATCTAAGAATCCTAAAAGAAACGAATAAAAGAAATAAATAACTAACTAATTACTAAACACACTATATATATGTACATATGTTCAAATGTAACTATAGTAGTTGTATTAAAGAAGAGGATATACAAGTCTCGTTTATT
>ML784073.1:46818-88208 GCA_009831015.1 Picea engelmannii | reverse complement strand
TCACTTACGAGCCGTTCTACAGCGATGTCATAAATACGGCATCTCCTTGAATCCTAAAAAAAACATCTTTGCAGTAGAACAGGGTAAACTCTTGGGATTTATTGTGTCGAGCGAAGGGATGATTATCGACCCCGAAAGGACTCAAGTCATCGCAAAACTTCCCCCTCCTACATCCAAAAAGTCTATGTAGTCTTTCTTAGGCCAGATTAACTTCGTGAGGAGATTCATCCCCAGTTTCTCCGAAATGGTCAGGCCTTTACAAAATTTAATTAAGAAAGACACCCAATATCAATGGGGACCCCTAGAACATCAAGCTTTTAATGCAATAAAGAAGGCCATAATAGACGCTCTGTCTCTCATGAGCCCCAACTTTTCTCAAGATTTTACACTCTACACTTTTGCTTCTGACCGTTCCTATGCCGCCGTCCTAACTCAAAAGAAGGTCGAGAACAACGAAGTACCCATCGCCTTTATGAGATCTGCTTTCAAAGGCACTGAACTTAATTACCCAGCGGTAGATCAGCAAGCCTACATTGTTTTCAAAGCAGTTAAGCATTTTTGATCTTATCTTTTGAAATCAAGGATGAAAGTTGTTGTCCCTTATCCAGCGGTCAGGAACCTATTAGTGCAGAAGGAACTAATTGAAAAGAGGGCTAACTAGGTCATCTCCTTGCAGGAGTACGACATAGAAATTACCCCAGCTCATATAGTGAGAGGCCAAGGGTTATGCAAGTTAGTTGCTGATTCAACAACAAGACAACAAGAAGAAAGCGATACATCAAACCTAGGACAACAAGATCAAAATGCAATCTGTTGCGCACAAAACTCTGTCAGTCCTTGGTATGACAATATAAGATTTTGTCTTGAACATGGGTCAGCTCCCCGTAACCTAGATCCCACTAAAAGAAGAGCGTTGATATTAAAGTCTGCCTCCTTTCATTTGGTTAATGGTATCCTGTTTCATCAAAGTTTTGATGGTGTACTAATGCACTGTCTTGAGAAGGACGAAGCAGAAAAAGTCTTGCTAGAGTTGCATGCAGGAGAAGCTGGCAGTCATTTTGGTGGTGACACCACTGCCCATAAGGTTTTAAGAGCCGGTTATTACTAGCCCACGCTTTTTAGAGACGCCCATGCTTTTTGTCGTAAGTGTACCATTTGTCAAAAAGCATCAGGGCGGTTACAGAAACCAGCCTTTCCTTTGCAGCCCGTTTCAATAGACTCTCCTTTTCAGCAGTGGGGCCTTGATATCATAGGTATGATCAACCCCCCTTCCTCACAACAACAAAATTTTATCATAACATCCACAGATTACTTTACCCAAGGGTGTGAAGCCGCTGCATTACGAAGTGTCAATACCAGTCAGGTAATTGCCTTTCTAAATTTGAATATTATCACTTGTTTTGGTATTCCTGATTGCTTAGTATTTGACAACGCTTCTTATTTCTCGTCTCTTGAGATGAGCGAGTTCAATTTAGAAAAAGGAATCAAACTAAAGTATTCTGCTAGCTATTACCCCCGGGGCAATGGATTGAAAGAGTCAACAAACAAGAACTTGATTAAAATAATCAAGAGAACGGTGGCTGAAAATCACAAAAATTGGCACAATGCGTTGTTAAACGCACTGTGGGCTGATAGCGTAACACCAAAAGATGTTGTAGGTAACTCCCCCTTTTTTCTCATTTATGGCAAAAAATCAATTCTGCCACCTCACATTCTTCTTCCTTCACTTCAGTTATCAAAAAGAATCCAAGAAGAAGATTGTCCCCCTTTAGAAAACCGAATTAACGCTTTGATGAAGCTAGAAGAGGTAAGAGCCCAAGCTAAATGTAATTTAGATCAACATCAACTATTGGTTAAAAGCTGGTTCGATTCTAACTCTACTTCTGATAGGAATTTCGAAGTAGGTGATCTAGTCCTGAAATGGGACAAACCGCATGAGGGAAAGGGAGAGCATACAAAATTTCAAAACTTATGGCTTGGACCATTTTTAATTGCTGAGAAGTTGGATCCCAGTTCTTTCTAATTGCAAAACCTAGAGGGACAACCTGACACTTATCTGGTGAATGGCCAAGCCCTGAAAAGATACTTTGCTTGATAACAACCCTTGTACATTATGTACATATTTTGATTTTGTTTGCTTTTTATTTTTCTTTCTGTTTTTGATTTCTCTTTTGAGTTTATCAGTTTCTGTTTTTGCAAACACATACCTGTATAATGAGCTATTCGGACAAAGAAAATAGAAAATTATTCCACTGAAATGACTGCTAAAAATTGTATAAACATCAATTGTATACTTCTGAAATTTACATCTATGATTGGAAAAAAGTTTGTTGTTTGAAAGAAGTAAAGTGATTTCGATCTCTAACATAAGCTTGTTGCGATCATCCATTATCTTTTTACGTTGTCCCTATTCCTTAAGGGAATGCCTCAGAAGATGTCTCCCTACCTTAGAAAGTTTCTTCTGTAAATGAAACATATCTGGATTTTAATAAAGGATAGTTCTAAAAAATTCTGTTGAGGTCTGTAAAAAAAAAAAAAATGTTAAAAATCATAATTTTTAACGTCACCCCGCTCAACTATATATCTTTAAAAAATAAAATAAATCAATAAAAGAGTTGTGGGAAGTGCTTGTAAACCCGTCGGGATGCTGAACAGGTCCGCTGGCAGTGGGTAAATGCATGCATGACACCAAGACAACTTCGTCGGGGTACTGAACAGGCCCACTGGCAGCGAAGCAATGTCGGGTATATGAAAATTTGCAAATAAGAAACCTCTTAACCTTAAAATGTCCTTTATTCTGATCCAGAACTTCTTGGCAGGATATGGATGTCAGAGTGGGTTAAATGGAAACCCTGTCGAGGCTATGGACGCCTACTGGTAGCAGTGGCTCTGTCAACAGTATTGGATATTTTATCTTTAATATCGTGACTCGCTGGTCTTAAGACTGTTATCAGTTTTCATCTTTTAAAACACTGTTGGAATAGTTGGTTAATGGTGATGTTTATACGATTTTCTGGTTGTTATTTTTGAGTTGGAATTATCCTTGCTGTCCTAATCTAAATTTTTTCTTTTGGCAGAGATAACTGCTTCTACCAGTGTGTCACCATTGTTGGCAGCCAATTCACATTTTCATACTGTCCTTATAAGCTGCCTACACCATTGTTTTGCAAACTTAGATTTCGTCGCAATCTTTCCAATAAAACCACACTATTGTTTTATATGCGTTTGCACACGTACCTTGGTTCCCATTTTCACGACTGCAAGAGTGAAAACGCTGGTTTTCAAAGTCATATTCAAAATGTCATTAGATTGTTATGATAACTCTTGTTTATATGCTCGTCGTGTTTTCCAATTTACTTATCAAGATTCTAAGATCATTATTCTTTTGACATTCTTATTTGCTAATGAGACTTCGTTTTACGAGACTGTGGTGATATTCTCTTGATCAAGTTTGTGATCCATTGGTGATTTGATTTGTATGTTCTTTGATCGATTCACTTGGCACATTGACTTCTTAAAAACACATTGGTGTTATGGTTAAACTCTTGGTATAAATCGTTCTATACAACACATGTCACATAATCGAACCCTTGGTATTGGTTTTGATTCGTTTGTTTGGTTTTGAAACTATAACTATTGCTCATGCGAATGTTTAATCCACTTACCATTGATTTCATTGGTCGAGCAAATGGCATAATTGTTAACCTATACAATAGTGGGTTGAATAGTTATAAGCATCGGCGGTTGTACTGTGGATATGACTGTTGTGCATGAACCAAAATAGCTCCACCACCTTCGCACGATATGTCATTAATGTTTACCCCTATACCTGTTTCACCTTTACTAGTTTCGGGTAAGCTTGTGAGCATCTTGCTCCTGCGTATGCTATGATTCAAACCCTGGCCCATTCACATCGCTCACCGTGTGCTCCTCTCTATGGCACCGGTGGCGCGAATTGAGCCGAACGGTAGTCAAGCTCGGTTACTCTTTGATAACGCCCGTAAGGATTTACAAGATAATGGTTGGCTCATGTTTATACAGAGGTTCGAGGGTTTCAATCTGTTTGTTGCACAACAATTATCCCTTACCTTTGATGGGTGTAGGGCTAAAGTAGGTGACATTCAACTTGAATTCAATGAAGAATTCATAAGCTCTTCCACAGGATTAGTAGCCATGGGCCAACGATGGTTTAAAAACTCTAAATTTGATGAGGTGCCATGGCCTTTACTGTTCATATCACAAAATCTCACATCCTGTGACAAAGGTATACCTATTTCCACACTTAAACCTAGGTGGCACGATCTTTTGATAATGGTTAAACAATTTGTGACCTGTGAGGGTTGGTATGGATTGGTTTTTCTTTATCACCTTCAACTGTTAATGAATTTCATGGGCTATCCATTGAACATGCCATTTTACTTCCTACATAGTCTTTACAAAATGGCTAAGAGGTATAAATGCGAGAAGGATGACAGCATCTTGTTTCACCATGGCTTGATTAGACTCATCGTCGTTCACCATTTAAACCTTCACGGCGATAATTGGCAAGCTTTTCTCTCTCGAAATGGCTTTGTTGATTCAGAGTCTGTCCAAATCGACAAATTTGTGGTTAGTGAGACTATGGTTGGGCCACCCATGCCTTTCCATGTCCTACTCCCCCCTCCCAAACCCTCGGTTGGCCCTGATATAGACCTACCGGACAAATTGGAAAGCATTATCACAGGTTAGCTTATTAGTATTATTTAAGTAGTTTAGATAGATAAATGTATAGTTAGATTTGTAGTTAGAGTTAGTATTTTAGTTGCTTAGTTTAGATAGTTAGTTTTTATTCTATTTCTTTATCATAAAAGTATAAAATCAAAAAAACAGTTTTGCTTTCTTAGGAAAGTTTGCAATTGATTTTTGCAGGTTTTCTTCTAAATATGTAATTTATAAATATTGTACATTTGTGATTAAGATTTGATTCAGTTGATAGTTGAATGTTAAATTTCATAGAATTATTATAGTTTAGATAGTTAATTGTATATATTAGTAGTTTAAATTTGTTTATTAGTTTGTTTTAATAGTTATTTTTAGTTAGATTAGTTAATTTAGAGTAGTTTTCTTTTGTTTTCTTAGGACTTAGATTGGCTAATGGAGCCGCTAAACCCATCAGGGTGGGTTATCCCAAACGACTTGGGTTATTTAGACAACCCCGGACCGGATCCACTCTCCCAGTTGACGGACGGTCATTTTCGCCCGTCAACAGAATCCTGTATTACATTAAGAAATAACAACTTAAGAAAGAAATCTTTTCATGATACTGCAAAAGGAAAGAACAACTATTCTGTAACAGAGAACAAGACCCTATTCCCCAAGCAAGAATCTTTAGCACCTATTTCTGATCATCACACTTTTATGAACTCATTGCTAACTGAAATGATTGACACACACTGAAGGCTAACTAACTCTTAACAGAGAACAAGACCCTATTCCCAAGCAGGAATCTTCAACACCTGTTTCTGATCGTCACACTTTCATAGACTCATTGCTAATTGAAATGACTGACACACACTGAAGACTAACTATCTCTTAACAGAGAACAGGACCCTATTCCCCAAGCAGGAACCTTCGGCACCTATCCCTGATTATCACGCTTTCATAAATTCACCAAACAAGATTGCTAACTAGAATGATCAACAGTTACCCAAGCATGAATTATATGAAAACAATGTAACAACCAGTAAAGCAGAGTTTCAACACAACATAGTTCAGTAAAGTAGTGTTTCAACAAAACAAAATTTAATCAAGGCATGAACATAAATAACACTAACACACTACAAAGCTAATGGGTGAATCTTGTGAAGAAGGTGGGCCCTCCCTTCTCACAAGATTCCCCTAAAACAAGAGGAGCTAGAAATAAATGTTCAGAACAATCTTTTATTCATTTGTCAACTGTATCATATTACAATCTGAAGTAAAAAACATGTCCTTCTCTATAAATCCTTTCTTAGCCAAAAAGAAGATCCTCTCTAATGATGATTTCCTCTTATTAAAGAGGAGAATCCCCTCGATACAAATTGATCATCCAATTACATGTGTACATCTGAGTCCTATTCTTAGTCAAATCGACTCTCTATACTGGAATAGGATATCCTAGTCTCCCACAACATAATGCTATTACAATAGTTGAAAAGGTGCTGAGTGGGGTGTTGTTGTTTCAATTGGAGTAACAACTTCTTTATTTTTCTTCTCGTTACTATTGTTGTATGTTGTTTCAGCATCGCAAATCACAGGCTGTTTCAGCAACGGGATTTGCGTTCTGACTATTTCAGCACGTGGTCACGCGACGATGATGGTTAATTCTGGCTCAAGGTGCGGCTGTTGTGGTCAATGTAACAACATTGTGTTGTTGTTTCAACATCGTAGACCATGAAGGGTGTAACAACTTCTTCTGTGTGAGTTTTTGTTTCAGCATCGTAGACCACGGAGGGTGTAGCAGCTTTTTCTGTGTGAGTTGTTGTTTCAGCATCATAGACCGCAGAGAGTGTAACAACTTCTTTTGTGTGAGTTGTTGTTTCAGCATCGTAGACTACGGAGAGTGTAACAGATTCTTCTATGTGAGTTGTTGTTTCAGCATCGTAGTCCACAGACTATTTCATCCACAGGGTTTGCGTGCTTTAACTGTTTCAGCAACAGGCCTCAATTCTAATCTGTAGTTTGAACTATTTCATCACTTATACATTTCTGATCAACGGTTAAGTACGAGAGTAATGTAAAATTATATGAAAAATAGATTAAACATATAGTAAAGAGAAGAGATGTTATATACCTTTGGAGAGATAAGGTAAGGTGATAATATAAGTTTAAATATGAGTGGAAAAAGGGTGTAATGGTAGCAAAAGGTGTGAGCAAAAAGGTACATTGTAGGGTCCTAACAATCCCAGGGTCTGTCTAGACCAGTCAATGCCTCAAGAATAGCCTCATCTGAGGGAAATACCAAGTCTAAAGAATCTGTAGTGGTAAGGGAACCGTGAACCCAAATAGGCTCGAGAACTGGATCTAACTCATGTGTGGGAGTTGGATCGAGGTTGACTGAAGCTTGTTGGACAATGTTGTATGCAACTTCCTCCACAGACAAGGGTATGGCCATAATAGAATGCCCTGTCCCTTACATCGAGGCCAATGGGGATGGAAGAGTCCACAGATTGTGAAATTAATTCGTTTGGAACAATGACATTTGAAATATTTCATCCCTAGGTTGGTCGGGGGCAGCCGAAATAATCTTGACATTGCCAGAAGGAGGCGGGTACTTGAAGGTACCCATCAATGATGGACACAAAACAACCCCTACGTTGATAGTGTCAGGTTGATGGTTATCAATAATTGGGACCGTGGATGCCCCCAATGAAGGGTCAGGATGAGAGAAGGACAACTGGTCAATGGTTACGATTCGACCCTCATGTGGAAACAACAAGACTGGAAAAATTGTGGCAACCACTGCATGCATTGCATAGTTCCAACTCCTTCCTAATAAAATGTTGTAGTGGAGAGGTGCAATGACCACTTCAACTTCAACACACACGGTCTTCCCTCCTAACTACATGGGGAAATAAGGAATGATTCCATGTGTTCTAAATGAATGATCATCAAAATTAGTAAGAAAAGTAGGAGACAGAGAAAAAAAGGGTTGGCCAATGGCCTTCCAACACACCGACGACATCACTTAAGTCAAGGCACCCTCATAAACCATCGTGCGGAAGATATTTTGAGTAAAATATTTTTTGGTGTGAGATACTACTATCTAAAACTCAACGTGGTAATAGAGACAAAGTTTCAAGTCGGTTGGATCGAGAATGATCGCTCCCGGATTACAAGTCTCTGCAGATCCCAAGGCGGATAACAAAGCCTTTCTTTGTGAAGGGAAGCTCTATAGGACCACCAAAGCAGACATCACGGAAGAGGTTTGTGCCAAATCTTCCACCAAATATTAGTTCTGGGAAGCCCTTGTGTTTGGATTATGAGAATCTTTCTTGAACACACCTTTGGGGATGCATGTCATTGTTTCACCAATCGTCTTCTCAATCTGGAGAGGAACTGGTGGGTTTGTGGATTTTTTACCCTTCTCAAAATATTCTGGCATTCCATAATATTAGGTCATGGTTTCTGTATGAGTGTTACCTTTTACCATATAAACATTCATGGTCGAGTTATTACCAGTAGATGCAGGGGGTCCCTGACTGCCCCCATCCGCGCTCGAAGAAGTTGAGGCTTGAGCCATGTTTTGTCCATGTGGAAATCGGTTCGTTAGCACAAAAGGTTTTTGTTGCACCAATAGCTTATGGGCCTCCGCAAGTCGAGGGAACAGGTGATTTGGGTGGTCCTTCGTGCAAAGGTTACAAGGATACTTTGATTTTCTCTTCTCTGTGTTTCCCCCGCCAGCGTTGTTATTAGGTTTCTTATCCCCTTTACCCTTCTTGTTTCATTTTTTTTTTCTTTCCTTCAGGTTGTTGGTTGGCCTTTAGGTTCGTCAAATGTACACTATGTACATCCAACATTTGGGTAGGGGGAACAGTCGAACTAGAGGTTTGGTTGTCTGTTTTTTGTTGTATCGACAATTGTTGCAATTGATTTGACAACCGATCAGTGGAATTTCCTTGTGCTGAACCAACTATACCATTGGCATGTGGTCCAAAATTTTGTCTGGCCTTGTCAAGGATGGACCATGGAACATCTGGAAATATCTCATAGAGTAAGCTAGACTGAGAATAAATCAGTTTGATTTTTTGCGCTCTCATTATCGCCTCCTCTTTTGAAAACACTCCCGAAGTTGCAACATCCTTGGATAAAACTAGCACCAAAGACTTCAAGAACCAATCTAGCAAGAAATTCAGTGGGACCTGTACCTTAATCAAGATCTTCCGATGTTTCCATTCTCCGATGTGATCAGAGATATGATCGACCTTAGTCTGCTCAAAGATGGCCAACAACTCGGTGTCGGCATCATATCTCACAGGTAGTTGGAAATGGTTTAGGAAAACCATACCTAAGTCACTAAAGTAAGAATACCTTGAGCGATCGAGCTCAATATACCATTTCATGGCACCCCTGATAAGAGTGCATTGAAACAGGCGCAACTGTATGGAGTCGTCTTGCAGCATGTTTGACAAGCACCATAGGTGGAAAGTTGTCACGTGATCACTCGGGTCTTCGCCAGGCTTGCCTTCAAATTTAGAAATATCTGAGGGAAACCTAGTCGGCATGGGGGGCCAACGCATATCATGACAAATCGGGTTGATAAGAAACATTGACAAGTCTGACAGATGTAATGTTGCCAGAAACGGTAGTTTGGATTGGTTACTATGTACAGGAAAAAGGCAACCTAGAGTTTGACTAGCACCAGGTTGCCAGGAAAAGTTGGGTTGCTAGCTAGGGTTCTGCTAGACACTGTGGCCTTGACCAGCGTAAGGAAACTGCACTTGTTGGGATATCATTGGATAATTCTCGTAATTGGATGACGTGGGTTGGGTGGGTATTTCTTCCCTGCATTGTGTTCCAAATATTTTGGAAGGGGTTTCCCTCAGTCGATCCGGCAGGCTTAGGTATTGAGCCTTGCCCTGGGTTCCATTGACCATGGAAGGGGTTACCCCCTATAGACATCCTTTGCAAGGGAACTGATCCCTACCAAGGATTCCAAATTCCTTATGAGGAGAAAAATCATATAATTTCCCCCTATGTAGGAATAATACCCTGCACAGGATTATGTTTTCCAAAACCAAGGTTTCCCCCGGCCGAGATGACAGCCGAATAAAAAGTGTTATTACAAAAAGCATCTAACAAAGAGAATTACATGGATCCCATCGGTGTAGTGTAAGATGAAGGTCCTAAAATTCCTGCTCCAAACAAGTTGTAGCTAGCATTCAGCCCGATGGGTTGTTGGAAAGAACCATCGATCGAGGGGGACGAAGGAGGTATATGACCCCCAATGTAAGGGATAGCATTGAAAGGGACTGAAGTTCCCCAAGTAGACCCTTTCACAGGAGCATTTGAGCTCCCTACCCTTAGACCCATGGTTTTTAAGGTGGAGTAGGTAAGGATGGAGTTTGAATCAAAGTCGTGCATTCCATATGAAAATGGAGGGCCTGTCGCACTCTGCATGAACAAAGAAGTGGTCACCGCCGATGACGGTATCATACCACTGCCCGAAATAGAGGGGGTCGAGACCATTGTTGTTCGGACTAAAAAGGTGGGTTAGGATGAAACATACCCCTTATAGTAGTAGTTGAAATAGGAGTGTGAGGACTCCTGGATGAAGTATCAACATTTTCTTCCATAGCTACTTGTAAAATTATATGACACTCATAAGGTGTCACCCTCTGAGGGACAACTTGTACCAAGATTGGCGTCGACAAGTCAGTGATCGGAGGGTTGGCTGGCCCGAGAGCTTCCTCTCCAAGGTTAGAAATAGTAGGTTTCTCCAGATTCAAGTAACCTCCTCTCGGGGTAGGCTCGGGCACAATTTCCTGCGGCTCGGTCTCTTCGAATGACCCTTATTGGTCAAGTCTTTGTTGTAACAATGGCGGTGGTGGCTCTAATGTAACCGATGGAAGGACCTAAATCCTTTGCGACTGGTGAATCTCTTGATATTCCAATTTGTGAAAAGATCAACGACACAGTAAGGATTTAACTAACATTTAAAACCAAGAACACACTAGAAAATGTCCTATAAGATAAACCAAGCAAACCACTATCTAGTTGGAAGAGCAGTTACGCCAGCCAACACTAGAGAAACTTACCGATGCAAGTTAAAATCAAACAAAGAAGCACCCTCCGGGTATACTCTACAAAGTGTGACCTAGCGTTTTCCCTATCTACATCAGTATACCACCGCAGTCACATGTGTAAGTCCCTATAATAAAGGAAACTAAGTTTCCAGCTCACAAAAAGTCACCAGGCGGGTACAGTCAACAGTTGGGTGGACCGCAATGAGTAGGATAAAAAGTATGAAACCTACTGAGGGTATTGAAAGTAAGTGGTATGGAAGACAATAGAGGATCTTGAACAGATTTGAGGTCCATGAAGCTCCATAGGAAAATACGAGCAATAGTATTCCCACGACAGATCCTCAATATGAATTCCCCACTACATTTAGTCTGATTTTGGAGGGGTTATATCCTTTGCCTTTCCTCACGTGACCTCATGTTTAGCCCCTATGTTATAGGGGGGCCCCGTATGACTTTCACGTCATTGGACTTTAACACTCCCTAGCTCTGAATTTGATGTTTGTTTAAAATCCTTGAAGAGTTTCCTCTCCAACCTAATTCAAGGCTCTAACCCTAAACTAGTTGGTTGACCCTACAAACAGAAAAGTCTAATTCATTTTAGATTTAGAATACATTTTAATGGCTTGTTTAAATCAAAGGATATGGAAGTGAAACTAGTGGTGTTTATGCGAGACAAAAAGAGGAGAAAAAGACGAAACTTTGAAAGAAAAAATACTTTTAGTCAAAAGTAAAGATTTACAACTAACTCTTTGTAACCAACTTTTTCATAACAAACTTTTTCAAGATCTTTAAAAAGAATACCTAAAGTGAAATTTCGCTCGACTAAGAGCTACTTAAGTTTCAAGAAATCAGTAAAGAACTTAAAAAATGAACTCTTTTTCCTATCAAGTAAAATAACTAACTCCAACTACTTTACCAAACTAAGAACGATTTTTTTTTTTTTTTTTTTTTAATGATTCAAACAAAAATAAATTGAAATAAATATATTTTTTTCTCTTTTTTCAAAGAAAATGGAAGGGGCAAAAAGAACTGCAATACAAGACTGAAACAAACCTTTGGCCCACTGCAGATCACGAGGAATCACTAAAGACACCAAACAGGCCGATCAAAATTCAAATACTTGCGTAAAACCCTTTCAGAAGTAAACACAAGAAACTTCAAAAAGACAAGAACACTAAAATCTAACCCAAGATATGACTGTAAAAACAGAGACATTGAACTCTGTCAAGAAACCCTGAGAAGTATAAACCTCAATCAGGAAAGAGGTTGGCTACCTCTTTTTCAAAAATAGTTTCTTGAACCAGGTACGTTACTTTTGTTTCAGCAGCCTGCGTATGTACGCAGGTTGTTTACTAGACATGGCGCATATGTACGCGGCTTGACCCACTGTAGGGCACATACACCTCTGTATTTCCTCAAAAAAATAAATACAACAGACTGACTGATAGAGCATGGAGAACTGGTATGGCACCAAAAGGTGACTAGAATCCCTTAAAAGACTCAGACGACTCAACAAAAACATGAAAGGAAGAAAAACGAGTTAGACACCCAAAAATCCCCTAAAACCCTAGAGGCTTCCCCAGTATGGTCGCCAATTCTGCTAGTGGGAAAAACCCCCCTATGACTACACTAGGGTTCAAAATGTAGGAAGATCAATTAACCTTCTAAAAGTCAACTACTTCTCTAACTACCCCAAACATGCGCAAGACTCATACAAGAAATTAAAAGATGAGAGGGATCGGGTAACTATACCTCTACTCCGTGTCTGGTGATGATCCCCTTGTGCTTGAAATCCCCTCATGCTTGAAAGCTTCACTGACTGCACACCTCCTCCCAAGGCTAGCTTACATTCAAAGATAGACAAACTGAAATCTACAAGCATGCTATTCATATACAAATTAGGGTTAGATGTTATAATGTCAAAACCTAAACCATTAAAATCAATCAATACACCATGATTTGGGACAGGAAATGTACTTATTTTATTAATAACTCAATGATTATACATTTACAACCAAATTCAGCTATTGTTCCACAAACCTAGTCCGGGATCCTCTTCACCAAGCTCCAAGTGCACCTTTGTGTGGCTTCTCCTCTCAACCTTCTGATCTCTTCTTGGGAAGTGAATGTGTTATGATGGAGGAAGAAGGGCTAATTGGGGAATGTTGAGGCAATTCTCACAAAGGGATGCAATTACTTGGGGCAAGGAGGGGATGTGAAACGGGCAGATTTTCACTGTTGTTATGTCTAGATGTGGAATGAGACCCCAAAAATTCCTTTTATATGACAAAAGGATGGTTATTCGGTTGGGTGACGTGCTATAGGTGGTGGATTAGTTGGGAAACTAACCAATAGCTCGTAATATCAATGAATTCCTTGCAACTTTTTATTTTTTGTGACTTTTGCAAGTATACGCAGGTTGTAGTGGTGCAACATGCGTATGTACGCGAGCTGTAGTGGTGCAGCAAGCATATGTACGTGAGCAATATTGGTGCAGGGTGCATACATCTTCAAAAAATGGGGTTTTTAGAAGAGCAACTCAGTGATGGCTTGAAAACAAATGCAAGTAAGAGGGCCAAAGGCCAGGTATGCATGTGCAGATAAATTTAGGGTTATAACAATTGTTGTTCAGAGGGTCATTTTCATGTACCTCTTGCATTTGGAACACGTGAAAGACACACAAGGTTGTTGGTTCATGAACATGTTCTTTGTCTGATTCCCTCCAAATCATCAAGCTCCTAGTTTAAACCTCGTGCTGAATGATCAGAGATGTCTCAATTCTCTCTTTTCAGTGGGTCTCCTTCCATCAACTTCAGCCCATCTATTCAGGAAATGAGACCTAGAGTCCTATGAGTACCTAGAGGCTTGTATTCATTAGTGGTAGGTTCTCTCACCATCAATAGTTGAGAATACATCAATGTCCCCTAATCGATGGATTCTTCAAGTGTTCGACCCCGACACCTTTATTCACACTTGTAAGAATGTACCCGGTGCCTTGATACCTACTTTCATTATCATTAGGTTGTCACATGTTTGTTAATGGTATACCTTAATGATCGGTAATCAAACGAAGTCTCATTGTGTTCAACCTCAACTCCTTTATTCACACGATGTAGACTTGAACCTTTGGCGGATCGTGTAGAAGACTTGAAGACATCATTTCATAGTCGCATCTTTCCTGAGTTGTTTTTATCTTTCATTGAACCAATACCTATGTGAATTCAGTGACCATGGGAGATCAGATTGTACTCCATTGTATACATATATCTTCAGATTGATTTTGAGACTGGTTTTACTGGGTCGTGTTTGTGACTATGAAAACCTTTGGCATATAGCCACCTTTTTATTTCCTACTCATGGCCATGAACAATTGTTTGGTATATTTTCACATGGATCTGTAGTGTAATTCAAATTGCCAGCCATGTGCGCAAAGTCAGTACAAATTGTAATATTATCATGAGCAACTAGTTCTTCTAGTTGGATCTCCATTACTCCACTTCTGGGTATTATAATGTATTTCGGCCATCACATATACTCCTCTAACCTCACACATTATGGGTCATCTATTATAGAAATATTTGCCTCACCTTATGCAAATTTTCTCAAAAGGCCTTTTTCCATCCCTATGTAGACTTGAAGTCCCTTTTTCTGAATCCCATAGCTAAAAACAATATTTTCCACATATACGCACCCTAACTTTTGTACATCATGCGTATACGCAGGTTGCACCACTACAACCCACGTACATCGCGTTTTGTGCCCAAAATTAAAAAATAGTGTTGAGTTTCCATGTCACATCACGCGATCCATGATCCTTGACCTTCCATATACTGGAAACGTTCTGAATCAGCCCTTAAGTTCCACTTGAAGGATATAAATGGACCATATCCAAGCTGTGGAAAAAGGGAGAACAATTCAACTTTGAGAGAAAAGTTACTCTAGAGAAATTATTCACTTCATATTGAGTTTGCATCCCTTTGTCCTTTTAAGTCTGAATACATTGTTCAGCCCCCAAGCTCTTCCCTACTTGATTGAGAAACACATTGTCAGTCTTATATGAGCTTGCCTTTGGTGGAGGATTGAAGTGGTGGAGGCCCAGCTAGAAGGGACTTAGTGTCTCAGTTCCGAACCATCCTGACACAGAATTTTGTAATTCATTCATTTATGTTGATTACATTTTAATAGAAATACTCTTTTCCCATCCAATTAATATCTTGAAAATATTTGAATTGTTATTCCATGGGCATATTTGTTATGAATGTTGATGTATTATGCTATTGAATGTGCTAACTTTATATAGTATCACCATATGCTTGTGTTTCTTGGTTGTTGAGGACAATTTGTAGGTGTATTGTTTTGAGTCAAGTGCTCAACGATGGACTTCATCAAAATTCCGGACAAGGTAGTATATTTGTCTTGTCTTGTTAGAATATTTGTTTAGATATAATACCTAAGATTAGAGTTGATTCCTGCAATCACTTCCATCTATTGTGGTTTACCCCTTTCCATAGAGAGATTTTCCTCGTAACAATTGGAAATCCCATGTCTCCTGACTTATGGTTTCCCCTTCAAGAAATTGATGGCCCAAATAAATATTGGGAAAATATTGAAGATGTGTTTATTCAACATAATGTGATTCAAGCCCACCGGATTAAATTAGTTAATGACTTTAAGTCCCAATGATTTTCCTTGAATTGAATATTATTTATCTAAGTTCAAAACACTTATACTTTTATGTATAGATTGTAACCTAGATCTGAAGGACGATCGATGCATCTATGTTATTATTGCTAAGCTTGGTAGTGAATATTATGTCTTTTTACCTACCTTTTATGCCACCAGAGAATATCTAGGAAGTTCTTATAAAGAACTCACTCTTGAGTCCTTTTATGATTATCTAATTAGAGAGAGATAAATTTTTGCAACTTGGAGTGATCATCACTATACACACATCTAACAAAGCCTTAGTGGCCCAAAAAAATGAAGCAATATGCTCGCAACAATAAGAAAAACAAGGTTCCAAAACCCTCTCCACCAACTTTCGATCCTAATGGTGACAAAGGAGAAAAATCCAAAAAATAAGATTGACATGCATTGCAACTTTTGTAGGAGAGATGCTCATGTGAAGTCTAAATGTTTTAAAAATATGGAAGACTTAGAAGCAATGATGAAGAATCACAACATCAGTATTGATTCTTCTTGTTCTACCTCTTCTTCTCATGGACATGCACTTTCTACTTTTGGTTTCTCCTTCAATGAAACTTCTACTTCTTCTTTTGATGAGTGGATTATTGATTCTGGAGCATCTTATAATATGGCTAACGATAAATCCATATTTTATTCTCTTAATCAATGTAACACGAAACAAATATTCATTAGTGATGATAGATCTCTTAGTATTGTAGGGTCTCGAATAGTTCAAGTATATACTGGTCATTTCAATGATGTATTATGTGTTCCGAGACTTTCCTGCAAGCTTCTGTCAATGTAACAAATCATTCATTTCGGTGAAGGAAATTTTTTAGAGTTTTCACCGCACCAAGTTGTAATCAATGATTTAAAATATCCTAAGTATGTCCTAGAAACTGGAATTGTTGATGATATTACCAGCTTGTACAAATTTGACAAATTTCCGTCATCATCTTTTCCATCAATTTTTGTTGCTCATAGTGATGAGTTGATCAAACTATGGCATGAACGGTTTGGTCATCTAAAATATCACTCATTGTAGAAAATATGTAATCAACATAAGGTGACTGGTATTCCTCTCATTTATTATAGATGTCATGTTTATGTTGATTGTGTTCTCATAAAACATCATTAGGACATTTTTGACAAACATGCCTCTTGGAACGCATAGGTCCCTTTGTATATTGTTCACAGTGATTTGTGTGGTCCTCTTTCTTCTCCTTCTTTCTTTGGGTGCAAGTACTTCTTAAATTTCATTAATGACTTCTCGATATGCACTTGGGTTTAATTCTCAAAATTTAAGAGTGGATTTTTTGACAAGTTTTTGGCCTACAAGGCTCTTGTATAAAAACAATATGGACATCAACTTCAAAGTTTCAAAATAGATAATGGAGGAGAATACGTGAATAAAAAAATTACAAGTTACTACAATGTATAGGGAATTCAAATGTAACATATTGTTCCATATATACGACAACAAAATGAATTTTTTGAGAGAGAATAACACATTAAAGAAAATGGATAATTGTGTGCTTCAATCTAAAAGATTAAGTCTTCATTATTGGGCAGAATCCATCAAATGTGAAAATCATAGTAAACCGCACTCGCACAAATGCTTAAAAAATATAACACCAGAAGAAGCATGGACTAAAATTAAGCCATATGTTAGCCACTTTTTGTATTTTGTAGTGTAGCATGGGCTCACATTCTAGATGAGAAAAGGAAAATATTACAACCTAAAAGTGAGAAGTCAATTTTTGTTGGATATTATGAAGATGTGAAAGGCTACAACTTCTTCAACCTCATTCCAATGAAATTATTATTAGAAGAGATGTTAAATTAAATGAAAATATCTTGTCTTGTGAGCCTAATTTTGTTTTTGTGCCATCTTTGACTTGTGAGCCATATTCAACGTGTGTGCCATCTTATGTTCTTGTTCTGATTTCTTCTTCTTTAGATAATGACAATGAGGATGAAAATACACCTCCTCCTACTCACCTTTCTCTATATGAGTCCATTTAACATGAAATTGCACCAGCACCACCTATTTCCATATGGGTATGTTCAACACAAGAAGTAGTTGGTGATCTTGTCGGTGATCCTCCAGATCAACGTCAGACATGTTCACAGTTCCAATGAGCCTCTTCTCTTTTGGATAGAGTTTTGGAGACTCATGATCCAAAAACATTTGTAGAAGCTTCAGACCCTCTAGATTGGAACATAGCATTGAATGAAGAATATCATTCCTTAATGGCGAATGATACTTGAGATATTGTACCTCTTTCTAAAGGAAGAAAACTTTTCAAAAGTGAATGGGTGTATATAAATAAGTATGCATCATATGGAATTATTGAAAGACAGAAGGCCTGGTTAGTTTCCAAAGGATTCTCTCAAGTTGAAGGCATAGATTGTAATGAAACCTTTTCCCCGTAGCCAAAATGAATTATATCTGCCTTGTTCTAGCCCTTCCTTCCTCACATAAATGGGAGGCCCTTCAAATGGATGTTAAATCACCTTATTGCATGGGAATTTTCAAGAATGAATCTACATGGAACAGCCTTCTAGATATGTCTGGAATGACTCTAGCCTTATTTGTGTCCTTAATAAATCTATTTATGGTCTTAAGAAAGATCCTCGAGCTTGGTATGACAAAATGGATAACTTTTTTCTTGAAACTAGCTTTTCTAAATTTCATTCTAACCCTAATGTCTATACCAAGAAAGTAGGAAGCCATCTCACTATGCTTGTTATTTATGTTGATGACCTGATCATCACTGGTAGTGACCCTAAAATTTTAACCCATGTGAAATCCGACCTTAAAAATAAATTTGAAATAAAAGGCTTAGGATATTTGCATTATTTGTTTGGCCTCCAAGTATTTCAACCCAATAAAGGAATTTTTCTTTCCCAATCTAAGTATTCTTGTGACTTTCTTTGTCTCTTTCTCTTGGATGATTATAAACCAAGCCCTTGTCCCTTCTTGTCCAGAGTCAAACTTGTTGACACCTATACTACTCCAAAAGTTGATGTCACTTTGTATCATCGGTTACTTGGTAGCCTCTTATATTTGACTCATACCTGACCTAATATTTATTTTTTTGTTGGTCTTGTTTCTCAGTATATGCAAACACCCCATGAAATCCATTAGAAATCAACTAAAATAATACTTTGGTATGTCTGGGGAATAGTTTAGTTTGGGATACATTATATTTCAAGGGGATCTCTTTTGTTGGTTGGTTTAACTTATTCAAATTGGAATGATGACCCTGATGATTGAAAATATAGTGCATGCTATGTTTTTAGCCTTGGTTCTGGACCTATCACTTGAGATTGTAAGAAACAACAAGTTATTTCTCTTTCTTTAGAAAAAGCAAAGTACCGAGAAATAATTATTGCAATTCAAGAAGTCTTGTGGCTTTGACAAATACTTTCAGAGTTTGAATTCTAGTAAAAACATCAAGCCACCCTCTGGTGTGATAATCAGAGTGCGATCAAGCTCGCCAAAGATATATTTCAACATTAGTGCAACAAACACATCAAGCTACACATGCACTTCATCAAAAATCTCATTCATGATCAAGTTATTGAAGTGTTATTTTTCCCTAGAGAAGATCAAATTGTAGTCATATTCACAAAGTCTCTTAGAGAAGCAAATTTTTCCAAACTTTGATCTATGTAAGGAGTTCGGGAAGTTGTCATTAAGCAGGGATAGGATCTAATGCCTCCTTCCTTCTCCTATTGTGTCACCTTTTCAAATCCTTCAATCATATCCCATTTTGTTTTTAAGGGGGGATGTTAGGATATTTAGACACTTAGGAGTTAGTTAACATCAACTTGTTCTAATGTGTCATTAGGTTAAAGTATGTTTCTTTAGTATTCATTTGTAATATGATGGTCACTCTATGTTATAGACATGGAGTGATTCGATGATTCATATTCTCCTTGATCTTAATTATTACATTGACCCATGCATTAGCACCTGATTGATCCATGATCTCTATTTAAAGAGCATGGAGGGTCATTTCTTGATGATCAATTGTGATAAAATATCTTGTAAAACATTTTTATTTTACATTAATAAATTGCCTCAAGTGCCACATTAGTTGGGGCCGTGGATGTTTCCCCACGTTGGGGTTTTACCACGTAAAAATATCAGTGTGTTGATCTTTAATTTGGTTGTGTGAGTGGTTACTGAAGGTGTTCGTCCTCTGTTGTAATACCTTGTGTTGTTGAACAAAAAATGGATCCCTTCATCATTTCAAATAGGAAAAAAAGAGCACTAATCAGACTTCAATAACTTTGAGAAATTTATTTTCAATAAGACCTTCATATCACTAACCCCCTCAAACTCCACGAAGCTTAAATTTTGAAAAAACCTTTGTATCACTAACCTCCTCTCACTTCACCAATATTAAGTGCTAAAGGGAAGTCTCATTGTTCACTATAACTACAAACAATGATGCCACATTAGATGTTACTTTATACAAGCTTTGGATTTATAAATTATATTAAATTTATTATAATAAAAAAACTCAAATCCAAATTTATCCACATTTGAAATAGATTCATATTTTTTTTTTTCAATTCAATAATATATGTTTTTATATAAATATTTTTATATAAACATAACACTTCAACTCTTTTAAATTTTCCTACATTTTTCATCTAACATAAACCACAATATTCATAATAGTTAGTTAAGAGAGTAGAAAAAAATAGCAATAATAATTGTGGGGATATTTATATGTATAAATTCTAGACATTAAATCATCAACTCGGGGCTCGTAATCTTGTGAGATTAAAGAAAAGTATATACACGATCACAACCTAATCCGAGATCTATGTGCTGATGAAAACACCCTCAAACAATCACAAAATTAATCCACTTCAAGACTATGATTCCTAAATCAGGGATCAAGATGGTACTTGTTAAAACATTGGACACAACAAAATTATGCAACCAATGGTTATTGTTGAGATGGATACTCCATTCCAAGTCTATTGATTTGATCTATTTGAGAAATTGTCCTAAAAAATGAGGATATATTTTGTGATAATAAAATGACACCAAACACACCCAAAAATGTGGATATGACTCTGAAAATCAGTTTGCAATTCAATGAAGAATTAAATGACATGTATGTGTAGCAATGAAACTCTTAATAATCCATTGTTTAGAGGGTACTTTGTTCATGTTCATGACCAGGGACTGGAAATGAAGCATGTTCATCTTGATCCTGCAGAAACTAGTTTTTCAATCCACACAACATCAAATGAAATTGCACTCGGAAATTAAATAAACTCACACAACATTGATGAAATTGCAACTTCAGAACAATAACATTCACACTATTGGATAACATTATCTCTTTTATAGGAATCGAATTAAAAATGAAACTACAAGGATGCAATTAAATAAAATCAACATACTATCATAAATGCACAAATAAAATCTAACTAAAAAGTTACTTCTGAGATGAAAGGGGTCTTGCCTTCACTCAGAAGCACATCTATCACACACCTACGAACTCAAGGGATAAATAATTGAATATGCATAGAAACTGATCTTTTTATTTCATCATAAAGTAGGATATAATATCTGAAAGTGAGTCTCAGTCCTTCCCTTCTCTGTCTCTAGCTCTCATTTTTCCTGATTTGATATATCACCTTACATTTATACAAATATCTTACATCTCATAGAAGGGAAGTGGTTACAACAAAATAAGACTAGATCCCTAATACATAGATCTACAACCAATACAAACTTTATTAATACAATGGAGGTTAACTAATGGCTATTGGATATGTTTGAATAACATAGAAGCACAACAACATCATCCTTGAGAAAACCCATATTCCCAAATCCATCCACATGATGTGAAATTATCTCGAACATTCAAGCGCTACCAAAATTCAAGGCGTTACTGGATTTCTCAGAAAATCCATCTTATAGATCCACAAATAGATTTCAAGATCTAATAACACTCTTGACGCAGACGCCACCTCTGCCTCAACAGAGTCTCTGTGCGACCTCCCAGTCTTAAAAATCGTTCATTCACTTCATGAGCCAAAGTGGCTCTTTCGATCCCCTGCTGGGGTCTCAAGTTTATCGATCCACGGGTCCTTCGGGAACTCCCCTGTGTGAAAAGCACCAGGTGCGAGCTCCTATCTCCCCAAGTGACCACAGTGCTATGACCAAGGCCCAATTCCAAAGGCACTTGTCTCAACTCGCAACTCGCAAGTTCGTGAGTCGTGGTTCCCGACTCTTCCTTCTCAATCCTGCGATACTCGAGATCATGAAATGGGTATAGATCCCTTCTGTCAACACCTTCTGAGCATGACCACCAGTGAGGCTAAGCGCTAGCACCCTCGCTACTCACCACTTCACGAGTTTCAACATCGAGCTCCCATGTTCTTATCTCGCGAATCCCTGAGACGCGAGAAGTCAATGGAGTGTTGACTCCTTTCCTTGTCAGCGCCCTCCACACATAACCATAGGTTAGGGCTTAAATACCAGCGCCTCTCGAAACTCACACCTTCGTGAGTTCATGGGTCGAACTCTCGTGCCCTCCTATTGCGATCACCCGAGACGCGATAAGTCAACGTCGGGTTGAATCCTTCCTTGATGCTTTTCGTTATTCACAACCTCGCAGGTTGAAACGTCGAGCCATCACACTCTTATCCCACAAATCCTCAAGATGCGAGAAGTTAATGGAGCATTGACTCCCTTCTCTAGGTGACGTGTGTTTGCCTATCTATCATGCAGGCCCCACCTTATGGCTCTGCCATGTGTCCACACGAGCCTCCACTCTCAGCACTTCGCGACTTCTATAGTCAAAAGTGACCCCTCTCAACCCCCAAATATGCGATAGGCGATGGGGTTCTTAATCCAACGGTCCTCCCGTTCTCTAGATCCGATGGTTGTCCTCGCTCCTCGTGATTTCACCACTCGTGACTTGGAGCACCCAACTCCTGGGCTCTCACCTTGCGAACCTTTGATTTCGTGAGATCATTTGATCTTTGCCACCTGTCCTCCTCCAATGGACGACTGAGATTCTCTCGCAACTTCGCCACTCGTGACTTGGAGCACCCAAATCCTGGGCTCTCACCTTGCGAACCTCCGAGTTCGTGAGATCCCTAGATCTCTTCCACCTGTCCTCCTCATATGGATGGTTTCGATTCTCTCGCCACTCGCGAAGTCAAGATGCTCACCTCTGTGAGTCTCGGTGCCCGAATCTCCGAAATGGATGATTTTGTGACACGTGTTCTCCTGTAGACGGATGGCTCAGATTCTTTCGCAGTTTCATGAATTTTTATGTCGAGTGCCTGGACTTTCATCCTTGGGACCCCCGAACTCCTGAATGTTGATATCCCAATATCACCCCTTTCAGGACTTTCGCTCTGGTGATCTATGCGTGAGGTCTAACCCTTGTGAAACTCTCAATAGATCTAACGGTTGTCGGCAATTCTGAACGAGATTCAATGGCTCAGAATCTCTTCACTCTTGTGCTCCTCCTGTTTCTCCCTGGACATGAAATCTTATCCAATGGTTCCAAATTTCTCGGTTGATCTGACGGCAGCTATGGCTCCTCCTGAGATTTATCGCTTTTCTTCCAGACTTGGAAGAATTTCGAATGTTCAAAGGCCTCGACCTTTGTCCTCCTTTGTCTGTGAACTCTGCAACTTGAGTCCCGCATGCATGTATAAGAACGTTGTTCTTCCCGAGTTTTTTCTCTCGAATCCTCAAGGGATTCCATGACTTCTGTGCCTCTACAGAGTCTTTGCACACAAAGTGCTACTCTTCTAAGCTTCTCCAATACTCAGACCTCTAAGGAAAATAATTCCTTCTTCCTTCTCCCTCAGATGGAGAAATATGATGCCCTCCTGGCACTCTGTCTTCTCAAGCAACCTATTGCTGAGTCTTTCAGGGTGTTCAACAACCCTACGAAGATCCTTCTATGGACTCTTCTTCAATCTCTGAACTCAAAGAGTTCCTTCTATATGCTCTATCACTTACTCAATTCCCTCCTGGAAGAGTATCAAGAATTCTCAGATGATTCTTGCTTCTAATGAACTCACAGTAGAGTTCTTCTTCTGTGCACTCCTTGCACTGGCTCAATGCCCACCTGGCAGAGATTTACAGAACTCCTCAGAGATTCTATCTTCTTCTGAACTCACAACAAAGTTCCTCTGTGCACTCCCTTGCACCTGCTCAATACCCACTTAGCAGAGCTTTACAGAAATCCTCAGAGATTCTGTCTGCAACTGTGTCCTTCTCCACAGTCTTGCCTCTCGAGGTGTTCAGCAACCTCAAAGGTCTTCCTCCGAATTGATGATTCCAGTTTCTGTGCCCACCTGGCACATCTTTGTCTAAATCCGCAGAGTTCAGAAGTGCATCTATGCATTGGTATTCAGAGACCGCAGTACTCTGTCACGCCCTCCTGGCATGAAACCACAAAGAACCTTTCAAGCCTAAAAATCAAACAACTCCCTGCAAATTTCTAACATACATATATAGCCTAAAAGAACACAATGAAGCATCCATATAACACAGAAAACATGCAGGAAAATCTACTCTGGTTTATATTAATGTAAATGCCTCTTTACAAAGGTGTGACTAAGCTCAGACTTTAACAGAGTCTCGACTCTTTCTCTTATGCTCTCTCCTTCCTAAAACTATTACATAATGAGATCGAAATTGATCTTTTACAAGAGGGGATCTTCGAGCTCTTCCCTCCAATCTACCTACCCTATTCAATAGCATTGAATGGGTTGTCTAGTCTACAAATTGGATCTAGATCTCATCCTTACAAACATTAAAGGCCTACCTACTCTAATGCCTTCACAAAGGCATGGCTCGACGGCTCAACAGCCTAAAAATTAAATTACATTCAAATTCAAAATGGAAGACAAGGGATACGCCTCTCTTCAGGTTTGAATGCATGCGCTGACGTGGCGAGCTGGCTGGCTGGCTAGCGTGGAGAGATGCTCCTGCATCACTCCCATAAAAATTTTAATACACATAAACCATAATTGGCCAATGGGAGGTCGCCACATGGTGGCCTCTCATTGGGCTATCCCTTTCAACATGTCAACACATAATTTGTCCACCTGGACTGTACAAATTGTTCAATCATCTGCCAACTAGATATTTCATGTCACCTATATGGATTATATGGTCATGCCACATGTCACCCTTGTAGTGGTGACACATGTCACCTTGACCCTTTGACTTTTTCTTGTTTGAATTGAAATTTGACCAATCATAACATTTGCATACGAACTCTGTTTGAGGCGATTTTTACATCGTTAGAAAGCTATCACTGAGCTCTACACATTGATGGAATTTTTGAGAGTATTTGAGATGATTTAATTTTGGGGTTTTATGGATGCTCCTGGACCTCTATGAGCATTCTAGATCCTCCTAGACCTTTGTGAGCTTTCTTGGATCCTCCTAGATCACACCTTCCCAATGAATAACTTTTGGAACTCCAAAAGTATATATATCCAACAACTTAGTGATGATAACTCTAAATCACTCTTCCACCTTACTGAAATGCTCTTATCCACTAACTTAGTGATGAAACTTCTTCACTCTTCCATCTTGTTGAATATTCTAGAACTCAATCTTCATATTGGATCTTAGATCTCAGATATGAGATCAGTGTACTTCTTTCTGCTTCCGAAATATGGCTCTGATTCTGGCCTTTGGCACTATCACTAATATAGATATAGCTCAAGTTCCATCTCATAGGTTCCTTCTTAACAAAAGTATTGTTCACTGAATCCCTACAATATCAGAATCTTGTATTCAACATACACTCACATCTCCTTCTATTGAAGATAGTCTAACTTAGCCAATATGAAGCCAAGTCGAATGTTGATCTATTCATTTCCCTTTTGGACTCGTTGTTCTTTTACTATTGATATATATGTAGGAGCATCTAAATGAATTCCCTAATCGTTACTCTCCTACCTTGAAAAATATTGATCTGTACTATAACCATATATGCTCGACTTGCTTCTTATCAAGGTATACATCTACATGAACATGAAATAGTATTTTGAATATGCTTATAGCATGCATCCTCTCACAAAGAAGGTTATTTCTCCTTTACCATATCTAGGAATTTTTACATTACTTATATGTTATTTCTTCTTTTGATCTACATGTCCCAATTTCCTGCATGCTTATGTTCCTTTTCCTTCGGTACTTCAGAATAAGAATGTTAACTTAGACAATTCAATCCATATGTATTCCTTTGGTTGATAACAAGACAATAAAATTTCCTATATTTTCATCGAAAGGCTTAGAAATATTTATAAGGATCCTTCTCACTCCTTTAACAAAGAGGCCATATAGAAACCCTTTTACAAGATTTCTCTCACTTCAAACAATATGTGAAGTGGATATATAGAAATCCTTCTACAATATTCCTCTTACTCTTAACAACATATAAGGTGGCAGTATAAAATATCTCTTACAAAATTCCTCTCACTCTTATCAACATATAAGGTGGCTATATAGAAATTTTATAGAATTCCTCTCACTCTTATAATCTATAATGCGTGGCTTACAATCCTTCTAAATAGACTTTAGAAGATATCTACATATGTATATCATCTTACATTTACAATTATACATATTTACAATGAAATATTTTCTTATGGATGGTTTATTCATGGAATCATCCGCCCCTCAATACTAGAAGGAGTCTCACAACTTCCTATATCTGACAATGCCTCTAACATTGATGTTGAATATGACATCGAATATGATGTAGTATCTAATATTGAATCCAAGAAACCATTAGACCAAACTATAGGTCTTCCCAGTAACCTATATAATCTCTCCTTGCGAATACCAAGCACTATTGTTGTGTCTGGAGCAACTTCCCTTGAATACACAAGTACCTGGCCATTCTGGAATGTGACTACATAGACTTCATATTCAAATTCCGCAATCGAGAGTAGGTTTAATTTCAAATCTATAACATATAACATATGCTCTATTCCCATAAATCCTCCTGACTTTATTTGGAATCTTACATATCCATACCCTCTTATTGCTTGTCTGGAGTTAGTTCCCGATCCTACATAGAAATTTGTGTCATTCTCTGAGAACATCAAGAATACTGATCTCATCTCGGTCATGTGGCGAGATGAAACACTATCCACAAACCATTCTTCAATGTCTTCATAAATCACTTTTTCAAGGCCATCCATTATGAAGTATTCTTTCTCAAATCTTTCAGTAAGATTATTAAATTCATATGGGGTTGTTGCTTGTCTTCTTACAAATTCCTTTACATTTTTCCGGTTTTGCTTCGAACATAATTGTGGGTAAATTGTCCAACACATCTCAATCTATTGTTCACTCCTACCACAATAAGAGAAGAGTATATTGTTACCATCATGGAAACACGATCCCTTTATGTCATTCCCCCTTTTCCTTTGTTTTGACAAATGATAGTTACCTTTAGCCTTCTTCTTGGAGGGATTTTCTTGCATGTAATGTCTTCTTTCAAATTTCTCCATATTGATAAAATATGAAAAGAAAAATGATATGATGGAAAAGGATCACTATCCAACCCTTATGTATTCACACCAATGTGACATATTTATAGTACAATGGGTGATGCCACCTCATAGAGAGATTTTCTCTAGATCCTAAAATCATTCATGATGACTAGGCTAGGCAATCTTAACTAACTCATTATTCATCACTTGAGGATATATTACTAATATCATAAATGAATAATATAAATATAGGTGACAATTAGAATTAGTGATTGATAAGGTAAGCCATAGGCTAGCATCCCCCCTCTCAATCACAATCCGATCAATAATACCATCAATTAGGCATAAACTGGTATCAATTCCAAGTCTTCATATTGAAACTCCAGAGATGAACCTCAATGAAAAAATTCCTGAAAAACCACCAATTTGAATACCGAATGGTTCATCTGAAATGAACTGGAGGAGAGCTAAGATATGGAATTGAACAACTACAATATCTTAACATTCCTTGATTTCTTGACAATTTGATCATTTTGTCAAGTATTTGAGCTAGAAGAATCTAATGTATTTTTCTAATTGGTGAACATGTAGTATCGCCACTCTACTATCAGTGTATCACTAAAGTGATCTCTGAATTTGTGGTTTGGGATAAACACTGACCAATTGATATCATGTATCTGATGGTTTTTGGATGACCACTAACCAATTTTGACACTTTTAGGTGTCCAACAACATCCCAATGTATAATGTGTATGATTCAATTGCAATTCATCGAATCATAATCCTTTCAAAGTCTGTCATCTACAAATTGCAGTTTCCCATTTGGAAAATTTCATGCCTATCTGGCATATTTGTTGTCGAAACTTTCGGTTTGACAACCATCTTCAATTCCATCATTAATTCCCCCCTTTTTTAGTTGAAAGGAGAGGCCAAAAGTGGTTTCATGAACCATCATATCTTGATTTTGAACTCCCCCCCTTAAGGTATAGAAGATTTACATCATTGTACTCCCCCCTTATAGGCTCAAGAGAGTACCATACTTGTTCCATTTGTGTACAATGTAAAGTGGGCATGTGGAAACAACCACATGTTATCGCATCCCATGAGGGCCATGCTCGAAATCTATGCCATAAGGGGACCACTTATGTGAGGTAAAAAAAGGATATGAGATGCAAAGATTGGACTTTACTCGAGATTGAATTTTGAAGTAAGACTTATATAATCACTTGGTTGTTTATGACCACTTCCAATGACCAATCCACTCATAGTGAATCTTCAATCTTGTAGGTTTCTTCAGTGTTGAAGATTTGTCTAAAGAATTGTTATACTTGCCACAATGCTAGCAAGGATGGAGATCAAAAAACTAATTCTCCAGGTGACCAACTCGATTACAATGTTGTCACTTACCATTCTGATGTTGAATTTGAATAGGTGAATTTGAAACTTCTTGAAGGAATCCAACACTTTGAAACTGGATTGGTTTGGAATAATCAGGAATATGAAAGGTAACTTCCTTGTCATATCCAAGTCCCGTTCTATTCTTGTTGTAGCATATTTATTCCCAAGGTCTGATGATGGGAATGGAAAGAGTATTTTGAACCTGTTGCTTTTAAATCTTTGGAAGTGGATTTACTGTATGTTGTTGCATCATTGAAATATTTTCTTGACTAAAATCAAAAGAAAACTCTTGAAATGTAGGTTCAAAAATACCTTCATTTTCGTTTGAAACTGCTTCTGAAGTTGTATCAATGTGTTGTTCTTGCATCAATTGTTGAACATAATCATTTTCAACATCATCATCATCATCATCATCATCATTATAGAGAGGGTTGTTCTGAACAAAAACTAGTTCAAAACACTTCACTTGTTGATTTTTGAGATCTATTAACTCGTCATTCAATAGTTTGGATTGATCTTGAAGAAGTCTAAATTTATCTTTCATCACTTGCAAACAATTTAGCATTGATTTCAAAGTATCTTTGTGAAGAATGATTGTGTTTTCTTCATCATTGATTATTAGAGTGTTTAGTAACTCTAATAATTCTATATTTCGCTCCATTTGAAGAAATAAAAGATTCCTCCTTGAACTTCACACTTGCTCATTTTAACTTCACGCTCACTTGAACTCGCTCGTTTGAAATTTTCTTGCTTTGTTCCAAGAAGTTGAGGGTGTTGGATACTACCGAAAATGCACCCTAAAGTGTGATTACAATGATTTGAGTTAAACTACTCAACCTTGTCAATTTGACTCAAAATTACAATGAATCTTGGGTGTCGGGCTCAACCGATAATGCACCCCAAAAATTGAAATTCAATTTGATTTCAAAGATACAAGTAAACTTACAAAAGGACTATTTGTAAATTACAATAAATCTTGATTCTGAAGTTGAATTACTCTTCAAATTTGAATGTGTTGTCGATGCTTTTGAGTCCAGTTCTCCTTTGATTATGAGCTTGTTGTGTCCATTGTTGCAACGATTTGAGAAATTTCTCATTCGATTAATTTGATTGCATTGCCTTCACTGATATGATTTGATTGCTTGTAAATTCTTGATCATATGCTCTTGATTATGCTTGAATGTCATTAACTGAGTGCTTGAATTTCCTTAACTTGATGTGTGTTGTATTAAATGATCAATAATTATGTCAAGACTAGACATAAATCATAATGCTCCATGAAAATATCACCATCACACACAAGTACAAGTGTGCTTTATTCAATTTCAGGTGGATCTAGGACACCAACCACAACAAAATAAATATTCTTATTAATTTTTCAAGACTACAATGATATTTCCTTTTGAATAAGGAAATAGAAATTGATATTTTTGAAGACTTTTCTTCCTTTAGTCAAGTTTTTTTATGGCTAATAACAAGACATTAAAAATGTCAAATTATCCGAAGTCATTACTAATACACATATTGTGTGATATCCACATAATTGTTTCCTAGTCAACATAAGTGTCCCACTACACTTAGTAAAGAACAATGATATGACAGAAAAACACATATCATGATTACTATTTCCACATGAAGCACATGGATACATGGGCCATTTACCGGTGGGAAACGTATTCATTCACATCCTTCTCTGAATATGTCTTACACGTGTTTCTTTTATCTGGACTAGAAGGTAAATATAATTGCTTATGAAGGACCTCATCATCTGAAGTTCTATTTGCTTCAACTGTCCTCAAGCATTCTCCATCTTGACAGGAAAAAGAATAATATGATGAGTCATCCTTCTTGATCATTCCTTTTGAAAGAGATAGTCCCTTTTTCATTGGAGACTTTACATTCTCATCCTGCCAATATTCATGGATTGATGTTGATGATGCCAATACTTGATTCCTGATATACAACTTACTTTACAACTCATGAAAAATACCCTTATGGAATTCCTCATGACATATCAGTCAATCTTGCAACTTTTTCTTCTCTTCCTCGAGAGTTTGCAACTACATCCTTAACTCAGAATTCTCCATCTGGATGTGTCAATTAATGTTCTTCTGCGGCCTCTATTGATTAATTGGGTTGGTTTTCATTGATGTCAACCCTTGAAGAAAGTCCAATAGCGGATTCTAGTAGCACAAAGGTTTTGGTAATGGAACCAGGTTTGTTTGATGTATAATGGTATGTGTTTTGATATATTTGTAGGTAATAATATTCTATATGGATAGTACATGTCATGTCATTTCTGGTGGTATGTGGAACATCACATAACTCCTCACGGTTTGAGAGTTATTTCCCTACGAAGTTGGAGGACCCTCATATGTTGGCTTGAAGCCCCAAAAGGTCAAAGAAGTCAAAGTGCTTGCAAAGAAGAAATTATTTAAATAATAAAGTGAAGTGACCAAGTCAAAGAGGATTATTTAAATAATAAAGTGAAATGACAAATTCAAAGAGGATTATTTAAATAATAAAGTGAAGTGACAAAGTCGAGGATTATTTAAATAATAAAGTGAATGGAGAACTTTCTAATTATGGAGAGTGGTTATAAGAAGATTAACCCTAAAATGAGGAAAATGGGTTAAGTAGTCAAGTGTCTATTGGATATATGGACAACTGGAAAATTGGGCAAAGTTGGACATAGGTGACGACGTGGACAAAGTGGCTATGTGGACAAAGTGGTCTAGAAGATGCTACATGAAAATATAAATAAGAGACAAGGCTCTCTCATTTAAATCACACTTGAGCATATTGAATATCTACAGGTGACTGAGGTAACCAAAGGATATTTAAGCCAAATTTTAGAGGGAATGTGAATTAAAGAAGGCCGAAATTAAAGGGAGGATAAATTCTTTTGATGACACTTTCTAAGGTATGTTATTTATAGGTCATCTCACCATTTTCGCAATAATGTTTTTTATAGAATGATTCAGACCGTGAAATTGGGAGGTCATTAAGGAAACATATCCAAGTAGTTGTGGTACAAATTCCAGCTTGTGTTTCATTGTATTTTTGGAGTTACACTCTGTGGAAAATAGGGTTTGTGGCTAGTCCTGAAACTAGTATAAAATAAGTGTTTTGGGTAAAAATGTCATAACTTCTTCATAACAGATCCAAATTCAGTAAGACCAAATTTGTTGGTTAGAGTAAAGTTTGTAGCATTTTTTGTACAATTTTCAGATCCATACAACAAATATTCCCTGTGGGGCACGCTCTACAAGTTATCTCTCTAGAATAATCCAAAATTCAACAAGGTATGCCATGTTTTCTATAAATCCTTTTCTGAGAGGTTCCAAGTAGTGACACCAGGAGGAATTGCAAAAAACAAACTGAAGAACATTGTGTACTATTTTCAAATCTTTATTCATTACAGGTACAAAGTTATGATTATTTCAAGTTAGGGTTGTTGATTAATCCAAAACTAGTCATGTGAGACTAAAGTAAAGTTTGATGAAAATGCTAGTCTATTGTTGTTAAAGTTAAGGAAGGTTTGCAGGTATGTGATCATATACACCAGGTCTATTATAGATTTATAAATCAGATTTGGATGATGAAATTGATGAGGGATTTTGGTTGAGGTTGAAGTACAGGTTGGTGCATGGTTGATGCACTTGTTTATGGTACAGGTTGATTACAGGTTGAGGTGCAGGTTGATGCATGGTTCAGGTTATTGGTACAGGTTGTTTGGTGCAAGTTGATTGGTACAGGTTTACAACAGTATATCTCACAGTGATAGTGTGACAGTGGTTCCATAATTCTACTTATATGTCAAGGCAGTTGGACGGGGCAAGGATAGGTGGTTGTAGCCACCTTCCAGTTGTAGTCGGAGAACATAGGGGGTTGTGGCCTCCTTTTGGTTGTAGCTAGAGAATTGGGGAGTTGGATCTTCCCTCGGGTTATAGCCTGAGAAACTAGGGGGTTGGAGCCTCCTTCCAGTTGCAGCTGAAGAAAAAAAAAGGAATTTGGTGCTTCCAATGAATGTAATTATTCAAGAAATATAAGAAAAAGAATTATGTGGTTTTCTCCCACTTTGGGTTTCCACGTAAAAACATTTGTGTACTGTGTATGTGTATGATTGTTCATTTGTTCATTGTTTATTTACTCTGAAAATATTGGATGATAATTCTACATTGTTAAAACACTTGCATTATATGGTTAAAAATGATTAGATTTCTCTATTATTGATTCACCCTCCCCCCCTCTCAGTAATCCAACAATTGGTATCAGAACAAGTTTCTTCAGAAACTAGTTTAACCATTGAAAGTTAGATCATGGAGAGCAACAACATGTATAAAAATGGAATACCATAGTTTGATGGACATAAGTATGGATTTTGGAGCATAAGGATGAAGACATATATGCAGGCACATGGATTTGAAATTTGGAAATCAATTGTAGATGGATACACATCACCAACAGTTCCTCTGATAAATGAAAAAGCAGTTAAACTCGGTCAACATAATTCCAAAGCCACAAATGCACTTCTAAATGGTCTTGGAGAGTCGGTATTCACCAAATTTTCACATTGTAAATCCGCTAAATATATTTGGGACAAACTTCGAAATGTTTATGAAGGAGATTCAAAAGTGAAAGAAGAAAAGATTCAAACTTACGGAGGTCAGTTCGAACAACTAAAGATGAAGGAAGATGAGAATATTGCAACTTACTTCTTACGAGTCATTGAAACAATAAATGCAATCATAGGATTGGGAGAAGAAATTAAAGAATCTGTAATTGTTCAAAAGGTACTAAGATCTCTTCCTATGAGATTTGATCCTAAGATATCAACACTAGAATAAAGAGCAGATATAGACTCAATAAGCATGGACGAACTACATGGAATATTCAAAGCATATGAAATGAGAAGTGAATAGGAAAATCCAGATATAAAAGAAGCAGCCTTCAAAGCATCCAAAAGGTCAAAGAAAAAGGGAAAGAAAAAAGAAAAATAGCATAGCAGCAGCAGTGATGTCTCGGAAGATGATGAAGAAGTGGCCAACTTTGTCAGAAGATTGAACAAGGGAACCAACGATAGGTATAGAGGTAAGATTCCTTTGATTTGTTTTAATTGTGATGATATTGGTCATTTTGCTAACAAATTTCCTCATAAGAAAAAGAGAAATGATGAAGGTTACTCAAATAGAAAAAAACATATAAAGGAAAAAGAACCACAAAGAAAGTTTTCAAGAAAAGATTATGCACCAAAAAAGACATCTCATCATCAGATGAAGATGAATTCAGTGACGGTGAGATAGAAAGAGTTCTATTCATGGAAATAGAAGACTCTGATAAAGAAGACTCTGAAGAAGAATATGAAGAGGCCAAAGAAGAATATGAAGAGGTTGAAGAAGAATATGAAGAGGCAAAAGTTGACTACCGAGAAGAATTGTTGTGTGCCATAGAAGTTATCATAAGAGAAAAGAAGAAAAACAAGAAACTACAAGCGGAACTAGACAAGAAAGAAGACACTCAGGAACTAGAACAAATGACCACAAATTTAAAGGTTCAAATTGAAGAAGATAAAAGAATTGAAGAAGAACTCAAAGAATATCTAGAAGGAAGAGATAGGATCATTGGAAATTTGGAAGCAGAAATTGTCACATTAAGAAAGGATCTTCAAAAGAAAAATATGCAGAACAACTCAAAAATTTTGAATGACATTATCAACAGTCAAAAACATCACCATGACAAGTCCGGACTTGGATACAATCAAATAGAAAAGGGATCAAGATCCAAAAAAAAATGACAACAACATTCACAGACAAGAACCTTAGAAAAGGACATGGATAAGAAAGCAAAATCAATATAGCAATGAATAATGCACACTCACTCTACAAGCTAAGCAGAAGAAACATGGTTGGTATGTTGACAGTGGTTGTTCAAAACACATGACAGGTGATAGAGACATGTTTCTTACATTAATAAAGGAAAGAGATGGATCAGTCTCCTTCAAAAATGATGATTCAGTTAAAATCATTGGAAAAGGCATAGTCAGAATCGGGAACAAGAATACCAAGTCAGAAAATGTTCTACTAGTAGAAGATATGAAACACAATCTTCTAAGTGTGAGTCAAATGTGTGACCAAGGTCAGAAAGTTACTTTTGATTCACAAAAGTGTGAGATAAGAAAATAAGGTTCATGAAAATTGGTTGCAACAGCTGCGAGAACTTCAAGCAACATATATGTATTAAGTGAAATTGGAAATGAAAAGTGTTGCCTAGGAAAAGAATATGAAAGTTGGCTATGGCACAGAAGAATGGGTCACATACATTTTGATAAGCTTGTCAAATTTGTGACTAGAAGAAGAATCCGTTCACCAGAACAAACGGACCTAGCACTCTCATCTACGATTGAACCAACCTATTTTGAATAGGCCAATAAGGATGAATTTTCGAATAAGGCCATGGATGAAGAATTAGATCAAATAGAGAAAAATGACACTTGGGAATTGGTTCCAAGACCAAAGGATAATAATGCGATCGACACAAAGTGGGCATAGAGGAATAAATTGAATGAAGATGGACATGTTACAAGGAACAAAGCTATATTGGTATGTAAAGGATATGCATAGGTTGAAGGAATCAACATTGAAGAGACATTTGCCCCAGTTTATAGAATGGAAGCAATCTGATTTATTTTAGCTTATGCTTGATCCAAAAATATTAAAGTGTATAATATGGACGTAAAATCAAATTTTATGAATGGGGAACTTGAAGAAGAAGTCTACATTGAACAATGTAACACCCCTATTTCACCCAATTTGTAATTAATCATAGAATAGGAATTACCATGCTAATGCATGAGGAAAATGTAAATGTATTATTGTTTGAGTTGCCAATAACTGATTGTGGGGGTGAAGACTTGAAAGTACTAGCCATGATATCACTAGAGGAAAAATGTGAAAACTATAAGAGACGGTTCATATATCAAATAACCCCAAACCTCCCTTGATAAGGATGGAAAACCTCCTTCGAATCCCAAAGAAATAAAATCAGTCAATGAAGAAAGGACCGGTGGTTGAATCACCAACCACCCCCATGAATGGAAACCTGGGCTGTCAGTTCAAAGTACCATAGGGACCTACAGACCTGAGCTTCCTTCTGACAGAAGGAATAGGATAGGTCGGCAAAAACCTCCCAAGGTAAGAGGGACACACACATGGGAGAGGAGACACCAGACACCCAACACCAGACGAGGATGGCGGAAGCTCACAAGGGAGAAGCGAAAATCTCTCCAATGAATCACGAACAGAAGGCCGCTAGATTGATGCCGAAGATCATCTGATAAACCTTAACGATGCCACAACCGAATGAGAAAGCTCCGAGTTGAAAAAAACAGGACCCGAAGAGAAGCTGAAACAAAGAGAGAACCCTCGAGAACCGTGAGAATTCCCTGGTGATATCATGGCTTGGCACGGGGGTGGCAAGAGTGATAAGAATGAATTCCTCTGTGCCTATGTTCAGGTGGAAGGACGAACACCCACAGTCAGTTGGTTGGCAACAACCTGTAATAGATAAGTGATTTCTTACTCTGTGTAATTTAGAGTTAATTGGGCATGAATTTGGTTATACTGGGTATGTTTCGGGAATTGTGCTTGATTTCTGAATGGATATATTGTGTCCCTTTCATTACTACTTGGTTGTATATTTAGGCCAGTAAGAAATTTTATGGATAGGACATGATTGGTACTCGTAAATGCTTGTGTCCTGTGGCTGCTTGAGTTAGAGCCACTAACTATGAGATCATCGACCTTAGGCATAGTCTCATGTACACATGCCAGACTTCCTAGTTGTCTAGAGTCCCTTGGAGGATGAATTATGTTAAGCTCGGGAGAGGTAGTGTAGTTATGCACTGGCTCCCTGCGAGGAAAGTAGAGGCCGAGACTCACCCAAGTCCTATACTTGACGAATGTGTGCAAGGGGTGCATAGAAGACTCTTCTAAGAGTCAAGCCCAGGAGAAAGAGCACAAAGCTCTTAATTCCTTCATAGCTGAGAAATATCAGGAGGGACAACACTTTTTTTAAAGTGCTGGTGAGACCCAATAGTTGGCTTGCAGTAGAAGATCGAAATCTGAGACCTTTGAAGTGTCGAAATAGTTCAAAATCGAGAAGAAAGCATGATCTCAGGGAGGAGCTACATCTACCATTAGATCTCGCGTGGATAGCTGATATCCATCGGATCCAGGAGAAGCTGCATGAGGTTTAACCCATGCATACACAAAGGCGAGGACTCATCAAAGTCCCGAAAAGATCAGGACCGTCCATTTAAGAGGACATGTGGCAGAGGTCTGAACCCATCAGGGCTTTGGATACCGGAATATTGAAGGACTAGAATCGTGGAGTCGCTGCATCGCGAACTCCCAGTTCACGAAATCCCGATACAGGAGAGAAGCCACCAGATTTCGGTATTTCGGCTATTCAGAGTTCGGGACGTAGAGGAGGTTGTGGTCTTGGTACCGAGAGTTTCAAACTCTCGGTATGTGAAACAACAAAAGCATCGAGACTGTCTATTTCAGAGGACACGTGGCAGAGATCTGAACCCATTGGGGTTTCGGATAGCAGGCGGTTGAAGGACCAAGAGTTTGGTCGCGGCAGATTTGTGAAATCGCAAATCCTAAAGTCCTGAAAGGTGCACGCAGTTGAGGTTTCGGGGAAATCCCCGAAAGGATATTTCGGTAATTCGGTTATCGGGAAAATGAGAGGTAACAGTTATGAACTCTTGACTCATAAAACCCTAAAAGGATCTGAGCCATTGGATCAGAAGAGGCTTTGAGTCGTTGACCTCGCTTAGGAGAAGGAGGACCAGAATTTTGAGATTTGGCACTTTGGTACTGCGGATACCGGGAGTACGACAGGACAAGGAATTGGAGAAACATGATTCATGAAGTCCCGAAATGTGAAATCCCGAAAGCGTTTTATGGAGTAGTATCAGGTCACGGAACAAAAACAGGTTTCGGCATACCGGGGTTCAAGATTTCAGAAGTTCCGAGGACAAAGAACCAAGGCGCTTTGTATTGAAACTCCCGAAGTCGCGAAACGCGACATATTGCTGGAGTGGGTGTGTGAAATCGTGGATAAGTATTGTTTGTAACGAAATCACGAAATCGTGAATTTCGAAACCCTGAAAGGCTGTGGGCCGTCGATCCAGTTGGACCATAGCCATTGGTTCAAGAGGTACATGGATCGTTGATCTCTCAACAGATATATTTCGGTATTTTGGCTACCGGGGTTACAAAGAGTAAGAGAGTCGGGACTCTTGATCCATGAAATCCTGAAAAGATCCAAACCATCGGATTAGGGGAGGCTTACAACTGTTGATCTCCCTTTGGAAGGGAACTTCGTAGATTTTAGAGTTTCGGGGATTTGAAAGGGAGAGGAAGAGACATTGCATCACGATTCCCTGAATCGCGAAAATCCACTAAGTGCGTTGTTGATTAAGCACATGGTCATGGAACAGGGTCATGTGGACAAGACCCAAGCAGGGAGCTTGTCACTCACCATCCCTTTCAGGGTTCGGCATTTTGGCATTTTGGGGTTTGAAGAGTCGAAAGACTTGACTCTCTTGCATCGCTAAGTCACGAAATGCGAAAGGCACCTCTTGGCTTGACCTATGGTCATAACCAACGATCACATGGAGGTGGATAAGGGAAGAGCTAGCCTACCCTAGGCCCCCATAGGAATTCGGGGATTCTATCTCTTGAGGAAGAGATAAAAACTTATTATGTCATAGTGGGTATGTGACAAATTGGTATTAGAGCATGGTTACAACACTTGGCCTGCTTGGGCTCATGTACGAGCCATTGTTATCTTCATTTTCTCTTTAAGAAGAAGGACCGCAGAATGAAACTTTAAATTGGGAATTTATTTAACCCCTCTGTTAAAATGGTAACTACTCTTATAGGAGTAGGATGCACCGATCAATATTATTGATAAGACCTGATTGTGAATAATAGAGGTGGAATAAATTGTGCTATGGAGTGGCACAAGAAAGACAAGTGACATGAACTGAGTTGTTATGTTATAGTGTGATGATGGCTACCTACTAAAGCAGGTAGAGTCTCTTGCAATTGAGATGGTTGGTTAGGTAAGAATTAAGATTCAAATGAAGAACTCCTTCATGATTTGGGAAATCGAGTAAGGACTGGTAGGATCCTTAGAAAGTTATAGTTACTGCATTATTAAAATACTAAACCCTAAGCATATAACTCCTCACGATTGAGAGGACTGATTAAAATATATAGGGTCAGATTACCTAACCTATAATGGTTAGAATCAATAACAAGGATAATCTATTTAAGTAAGATTAAGAGGAGTCTTTTGGGACTGTTTCTAATTCCCAAGAGTGACCCTTGTTGGTTGTTCCCATAAAGAAAGGGTAACATCCATATGAGTTATGACTATGAGATTTGTCATGTAAGTAACTAAAAATATCAGGAGGAATAGTATCCATTAGATTGGAATCAACGAGAGTTGTTGATCTAGAGCTTTGAGGTTTTGTCTATTGGGAAAATAGAAGCGTAGACCTTCCAAATTCGCGCCAGGTAAATCACCGATTCAATCAAGGTCGTTGGTTAGCGGATAACCTGAACCATAGATACAATGTAATTGGATCTTCAGGAGTCATAGGTTTAGAAGTCAATGGGTAGAGTTTTCAGGACTCACATGTCACGAAATCCCGACATCCAACCGAAGCCATTGGATCGAGACAGGCGATGGATCATGGATCTGATGCATACACTTTCAGGGATTCAAAATTGGGAGTTAAGGGGTAAGGACTCCACCAAATCCCGAAAGGTGGAAAGCTGGGATTTGATTATGACCGTTGATTGGCAGAGAGATATGTACTGTGGAATCTAGGTTGTCAGACCTGCATGGATCAAAATTTTGGGAAACGGTGGAGCGTTGTCCACGGATTCACCGAAACGCGGGATCCCGACGCATGTCTAGGAGTTGACCCTAGGTTCCGAGCAAAGGGTCATGGGAATAAAAGAGCTGAGAAAACCTTAGATTCGGTCTTTCAAGTTTTTGGATTTCGGGGATCGGGGAACCAAAGTTCCTTGCAACAGGAATCCTGAAATCGTGAAATGTGAAGCGCCTTTTTGTTCAGATCGTGGTCACCGTCGGTGGTTGCGTGAGGAGAAGGCGTGAACTAGAATGAGGAATACTTAGTTATGTTCAATTGTACTTGAGTGCATGATTTTAATGCATTATGAAGCTTCATAATAGGAAGCCTGATATTAATACCGGTAAGGTATGAATGATATTAAATGTGCAAGTAATACACATGTATGATGTAAGAGTACAATTATATTAGAGGCCCAATATGATTGCCCTAATGAGTGAAACGTGAAGAAAGTATTGTTTTTGTCCAAATTAAATGAATACTATGGAGGCATAGCTGACTCCATTCTGGGGAGTCATGAAATTTCTATTCCAAATAATAGCCCGAGGGGAATGTGTTCCATTTCCTCAAGAAGTACCAATATAATTAGATAAAAGGGTAAATGAGCAAAGATTCTCTCTTGTCATAATAAGATATAAATGATTACGCCTTTGAGAATCACATGAGAAGGATTGTGAATGAATCTGAATTAACTAATCTTAATAGTAAAGATGTAGGTGGGCTGTAAAATATACCTATGGCAACTGCACACGGGCTTACGATTATGAGTATAGATAAGTACATAGTGGATGTAAGTTAGCAAAAACCTAGAACATGTGTTGATGCATAATCTAGATTACATACCAGAAAGGTATGTCTATGTCCCTTAAAGAATGCTTATTAACAAGTTGAAGCTAATTCGAGCTTGAGGCCATCACAGATAGTGATGGATATGCAACAAGGAAGTTGCATGCTGAAGGAGTTCTCGGTGGAGGAACTGTGTAAGGACTTTGTCAGAAGAAAAAAGTCACAACCCTAATAATTTTTGAAGGTTGGACAATGGGTTGCAAGGCCTGTCCATATATAAGAATCCTGGATTAGATTTTGAAACAATCGTGTAATTAATAGAAGACTAACAACTGAATATTGACCATTCTGATAACCGAATGGAAGTGTGTAGGATGCACATGTTCATGATTCATTATGAGAAAAGAGTTGATATTAGAGCATGTTGCAGTATCCCAAAAAGGGTTAGGGTGAGGCCTAACCAAGGATGCTAAAAAAAGAGAAGTTGTGGAAACCGGTATAGTTGGTAAGAGGCAAGTAAATCCCCTGAGTATGATTAAATGAATAAACGAGTACATTTAACTAATGAGGCTGGGTTGAAGCTGTGATTAAGAACAAACAGTGAGACCTTAGAGATAACTCGACTGGGCTGAAAATCCCCAAGCAATGTAGAAATAATTTGAAGAAAGGGAGAGCCCTCATTTATTTCCTTGATGTGCATTATGTTTTCTATGGGATGAGAAATCTAGTACATTGATGAATGAAAATGTTTTGACACCATAGTAACGATTGTAATACTGTGAAAGCAATTGAGAACTGTTGTGTTGCACTTATGGAAAAATTTAAGGATGTTTATGAATTCGAATGTTATGATACATGCATTAGGTTTAATATTATGACTAATGCAATTGTGTCTATAATGATGCATGTTGTGTATAGAAATATATTGGAGCTATTGAGGAAGACAATTTCCAATGATGGGCAACCTCAAACAGAGAATGACCAGGAGAAGGTTGTGAGTGAAATTTTGTTGACGGGGCTGTAAAAGCCCCAATAAAGAACTGGTGATGAGGTAAAAATAAGAAAGAGGGTGCTAGCAACCAAGAACCGGTATAAAGATATTCGCGCCTATGTGGCACAAGGTATGAAGGGATTTGGTAGGAACCCCTTCTGAAATATTTTATTGTCTTAGTGTTATGCATGAATTTTGAAAGGCAGTGGTATGCCTTGGATACCCAAGTAAGGTATGACTCAGGATGAAGAACCTGAATAATGGAGGTATGAACCTCTGGTAGTAAACA
>ML784073.1:32563-44852 GCA_009831015.1 Picea engelmannii | reverse complement strand
GTGTTTTGAGAAAGAACACCGAGGACGGTGTTCCTTTAAGGGGGAGGGAATTGTAACACCCCTGTTTCCCCCATTTTGTAATAATCATAGAATAGGAATTACCATGCTAATGCATGAGGAAAATGTAAATGTATTATTGTTTGAGTTTCCAATAACTGACTGTGGGGTTGAAGCCTTGAAAGTAATGGCCATGATATCACTAGAGGAAGAATGTGAAAACTATAAGAGAGGGTTCATATATCAAATAACCCCAAACCTCTCTTGATAAGGATGACAAACCTCCTTCGAATCCCAAGGAAAGAAAATCAGTCAATGAAGAAAGAACCGGTGGTTGAATCACCAACCACCCCCATGAATGGAAACCTGGGTTGTCAGTTCGAAGTACCACAGGGACCTACAGACATGAGCTTCCTTCTAATAGAAGGAACAGGATAGGTCAGCAAAAACCACCCAAGGTAAGAGGGACACACACATGGGAGAGGAGATGCCAGACACCCGACACCAGACAAGGAGGGTGGAAGCTCACAAGGGAGAAGCGCGAAGCTCTCCAATGAATCACAAACAGAAGGCCGTGAACTTGATGTCGAAGAGCATCTGAGAAACCTCGTCGAGGCCACAACCGAGTGAGAAAGCTCCGAGTTGTAGAAAACAGGACCCGAACAAAAGCTGAAACAAAGAGAGAACCCTCGAGAACTGTGAGAATTCCCTGGTGATATCATGGCTTGGCACGGGGGTGGCCAGAGTGCTAAGAATGAATTCCTTTGTGCCTATGGTTGGGTGGAAGGACGAACACCCACAGTTAGTTGGTTGGCGACAACCTGTAATAGATAAGTGATTTCTTACTCTGTGTAATTTAGCGGTAACTGGGCATGAATTTGGTTATACTGGGTATGTTTCGGGAATTGTGCTTGATTTCTAAATGGATATACTGTGTCCCTTTCCTTACTGCTTGGTTGTATATTTAGGCTAGTAAGAAATTTTATGGATAGGACATGATTGGCACTCGTAAATGCTTGTGTCCTGTGGTTTCTTGAGTTAGAGCCACTAACTGTGAGATCGTCGACCTTAGGCATAGTCTCATGTACACATGTCAGCCTTCCTAGTTGTCTAGAGTCCCTTGGAGGATGAATTCTATTAAGATCAGGAGAGGTAGTGTAGTTATGCACTGGCTCCCTATGAGGCAAGTAGAGGCTGAGACTCACCCAAGTCCTAGACTTGACGAATGTGCGCAAGGGGTGCATGGAAGATTCTTCTAAGAGTCAAGCCCAGGAGAAAGAGCACAAAGCTCTTAATTCCTTCATAGATGAGAAATCTCAGGAGGGACAACACTTTTCGTAAAGTGTTGGCAAGACCCAATCGCTGGCTTGCAGTAGAAGATCGAAAGTTGAGACCTTTGAAGTGTCGAAATATTCTGAAATCAGGAAGAAAGCGTGAGCTCAAGGAGGAGCTACAACTATCGTCAGATCTCACATGGATAGTTGATAGCCATCGCATCCAGGAGAAGCTACACGAGGTTTAACCCTCACATACACAAAGGTGAGGACTCATCAAAGTCCCGAAAAGATCAGAACCGTCCATTTAAGAGGACACGTGGCAGAGGTTCGAACCCATCGAAGCTTTGGATACGGGAAGATTGAAGGACTAGAATCGTGGAGTCGCTGCATCGCGAACTCCTAGTTAGCGAAATCCCGATACAAGATAAGAGCCACCGGATTTTGGTATTTTGGCTATTCGGAGTTCAGGACGTAGAGGAGGTTGTGGTCTTGGTACGGAGAGTTTCAAACTCCTGGTATGCGAAACAGAAAAAGCATCGGGACCGTCCATTTCAGAGGACACGTGGCAGAGATCCAAACCCATTGGGATTTTGGATACCGGGAGGTTGAAGGACCAAGAGTTTGGTCATGCTGGATTTGCGAAATCGCAAATCCCGAAGTACTGAAAGGTGCACGCGGTTGAGGTTTCAGGGAAATCCCCGAAAGGATATTTCGGTAATTTGATTACTGGGAAAACGAGAGGTAAGAGTTATGAACTCTTGACTCATAAAACCATGAAAGGATCTAAGCCGTTGGATCATAAGAGGCTTTGAGTCGTTGACCTCTCCCAAGAGAAGGAGGACTGGAATTTCGGGATTCGACACTTCGGCACTTCAGTACATCGGATACCTGGAGTATGAGAGGACAAGGAATTGGAGCAACAGGATTCGCAAAGTCCCGAAACGCAAAATCTCGAAATCATTTTATGGAGTAGTGCCGGGTCACGGAACAACAACAGATTTCGGCATACCGGGGTTCGAGATTTCGAAAGTTTCTAGGACAAGGAATCGGGGTGCTTTGTATTGAAACTCCCGAAGTCACGGAACGTGACGGATTGTTGGAGTGGGTGTGTGAAATCATGGATAAGTATTGTTTGTAACAAAATCACGAAATCATGAATTCTGAAACCCTGAAAGGTTGTGGGTCATCGATCCAGTTGGATTGTAGCCGTTGGTTCAAGAGGGACATGGACTGTAGATCCCTCAATAGAGATATTTTGGTATTTCGGCTACCGGGGTTATAAAGAGTAAGATATTCGGGACTCTTGATCCATGAAATCTCGAAAAGATCCAAACCGTCAGATTAGGGGAGGCTTACAGCCGTTGATCTCCCTTTGGAAGGGAGCTTCGGAGATTTCGGAGTTTCAGGGATTTGAAAGGGAGAGGAAGATACATTGCATCGCTATTCCCCAAATCGCAAAAATCTGGTAAGTGCCTTGTCGATTAAGCGCATGGTCACAGAACAGGGTCACGTGGACAAGACCCAAGCGGGAAGCTTGTCACTCACCAACCCTTTCGGGGTTCATCATTTCAGCATTTCGGGGTTTGAAGAGTCGAAAAACTTGACTCTCTTGCATCGCTCAGTGGAAAAATGTGAAAGGCGCCTCTTGGCTTGGCTTGTGGTCATAACCAACGATCACATGGAGGTGGATAAGGGAAGAGCTAGCCTGCGTTAGGCCCCCGTAGGAATTCGGGGATTCTATCCCTTGAGGAAGAGAGAAAAACTTATTATGTCGTAGTGGGTATGTGACAAACAACCAAAAGGATTTCAGTTATCATAGAACACAAATTATGTGTGTAAATTAAAGAAGGTCATGTATGGTCTAAAACAGGCTCCTAGAGCATGGTACTCTAGGCTAGATAAATATCTACAACAGGCAGTGTTCAGAAAAGGAAGTGCAGACAACAACCTCTACATCAAGGTAACTCGATATAGTATCTTATTAATTGAAGTTTATGTTGATGATATTATTTTTGGAAGTATTGATGACAAGTTAAGCCAGAAATTTGCAAAGGACATGCAGAATGAATTTGAAATGCCATTACTTGGAGAACTATCCATCTTTTTGGGTCTTCAAATACGTCAAAGCAACCAAGGAATTTTTATTTCTCAAACCAAGTATATCAGAGAAATGCTAAAGAGGTTCAGAACGGAAGATTGCAAACCATTTAGAACTCCCATGCAAACCAATTGCAAGTTGAGAATAGATAATGATTCAAAGTCTACAGATCAGAGGCAATACAAGATAATGATTGGTAGCCTACTATATGTGACAACATCCATACCAGATGTAATGTAGGAAGTTGGATAGGTGGCAAGATTTCAAGCAACACCAAAGGAATCACATGTATTAGCAGTGAAGAGGATTTTTAGATATCTCAAAGGAACAAAAGAGTTTGGATTATAGTATCCAAAAGGAAAGGATCTATCACTTATTGCCTACACAAATGGAGATTGGGCAGGTTTCATTGATGACTGATGAAGCACCGGTGGAGAAAATTTCTACTTGGGTGAGTGTTTAGTATCATGGCTAAGAAAGAAACTAGCATCAGTATTTGTATTTACAGCCAAGGCAGAGTATATTGCAGCAACAACATGTTTTACACAAGTTCTATGGATGAAACAAACTCTGACAAATATACAAGTTGATATGATGAGCCCATTCCAATCTATTGTGATAATACAAGTGCCATAAATATCTCAAATAACTCAATGATGCACTCCAAGACGAAGCATATTCCAATCAAGTATCACTTTCTATGGGAACAGGTTGCAGGAAAGAACATCAGAGTTAAATATGTGGGCATAAAAGAACAAGTGGTAGACATCTTTACAAAACTGCTTCCACGGGAAGCCTTTGAGCATCTTCGCCAGAGACTCAGAGTTATTTCTACTCCAAAATGAATTCTTTTGAATGCTTATCTTATATGTCTTAGAGGTACATGAGGAAGCACCATAAAGAGGACAATTCAGGTTGGGATATCAAATGAGTCAGTTAGGGGGAGCAGACTCGAATGGAAAGATACCTTTTCCATTGATGACAAAGGGGGAGAGATTTATCAAATGCAGAGGATAGAGGAATGGTTCCAAGGGGAGCATTGGTCACAAAGATGCATACATGGTTCCAGTGGGAGCATGAGTGATATTATTTCAGTATTGCATCAGAGTGTTTCCATCAATGCTAAAGGGGGAGATTGTTGATTAATTGGGTTGGTTTTCATTGATGTCAACCCTTGAAGAAAGTCCGGTAACACAAAGTTTTAGGTAATGGAACCAAGTTTGTTTGATGTATAATGGTATGTGTTTTGATATATTTTTAGGTAAGACTATTCTAGATGGATAGTACATGTCATTCCATTTCCGGTGGTATGTGGAATGTCACATAAATCCTCACGGGTTGAGAGTTATGGTCTTACGAAGTTGGAGGACCCTCATATGTTGGATTGAAGCCCCAAAAGGTCAAAGAAGTCAAAGTGATTGCAAAGAATAAATTATTTAAATAATAAATTGAAGTGACAAATTCAAAGAGGATTATTTAAATAATAAAGTGAAGTGACAAAGTCAAGGAGGATTATTTAAATAATAAAGTAAATGGAGAACTTTCTAATTATGGAAAGTGGTTATAAGAGGTTTAACCCTAAAATGAGGAAAATGGGTTAAGTAGTCAAGTGGATATTGGATATATGGACAAGTGGAAAATTGGGCAAAGTTGGACAAAGGTGACTATGTGGACAAAGTGGCTATGTGGACAAAGCAGTCTAGAAGATGCTTCTAAGGAAGCTACATGAAAGTATAAATAAGAGGCAAGGATCTCTCATTTCAATCACATATGAGAATATTGAATATATACAGGTGACTAAGGTAGCCAAAGGATATCTAAGCCGAATTTCAGAGGGAAGGTGAATTAAATAAGGCCAAAATTCAAGGGAGGATAAATTCTTTTGATGATGTTTTCTAAAGTATGTTATTTACAGGTCATCTCACCATTTTCACAATTATGTTTTTTTTTAGAATGATTCAGACCGTGAAATTGGGAGTCCATTGAGGAAACATATCCAAGTAGTTGTGGTACAAATTTTAGTTTGTGATTCATTGTATTTTTGGAGTTACGCTCCATGCAAAATAGGGTTTGTGGCTAGTCCTGAAACTAGTCTAAAACATGTGTTTCGGGTAAAAATGTCATAAATTATTCATAACAGATCCAAATTCAGTAATACCAAATGTGTTGGTTAGAGTACAGTCTATAGTATTCTGTGTACAATTTTCATATCTAGGCAACAAATATTCTGTGTGGAGCACGCTCTACAAGTTCACTCTCTAGAATAAGCCAGAATTCAACAAGGTATGCCATTTTTTCTATAACTCCTTTTCTGAGAGGTTCCAAGTAGTGACCCCTGGAGTAATTGCATAAAACACACTGAAGAACATTGTGTACTATTTTCAGATCTTTGTTCATTACAGGTACATAGTTATGATTATTTCAAGTTAGGGTTGTTGACTAATCCAAAACTAGTCATGTGAGACTAAAGTAAAGTTTGAAAATGCTAGTCTCTTGTTGTTAAATTTAAGGAAGGTTTGTAGGTATGTGATCATATACACCAGGTCTATTACAAAGTTACAAATCGTATTTGGATGATGAAATTGATGGGGTATTTTGGTTGAGGTTGAGGTACAAGTTGGTGCATGGTTGATGCACTTGTTTATGGTATAGGTTGATTACAGGTTGAGGTACATGTTGATCCATGTTTGATGCATGGTTTAGGTTATTGGTATAGGTTTTTTGGTGCAGGTTGATTGGTACAGGTTTACATTAGTATATCTCACAGTGATAGTGTGACAATGGTTCCATGATTCTACTTATACGTCAGGGTGGTTGGATGGGGCAATGACAGATGGTTGTAGCCACCTTCCAGTTGTAGTCGGAGAACATAGGGGGTTGTAGCCAAAGAATTGGGGAGTTGGAGCTTCCCTCAGGTTGTATCCTGAGAAACTAGGGGGTTGGAGCCTCCTTCCAGTTGCAGCTGGAAAACAAAGGAAGTTGGTGCTTCCATTGAATGTAACTCTTTAAGACATATAAGAAAAATAATTTTGTGGTTTTCTCCCGCTTTGGGTTTCCACATAAAAACATTGGTGTACTATGTATGTGTATGATTGTTCATATGTTCATTGTTTATTTACTCTACAAATATTGGATGATAATGCTACATTGATATAACACTTGCATTATATGGTTAAAAAGGATTAGATTGGTCTATTATTGATTCACCCCCCCTCTCAGTAATCCAACAGCCTCAACTTCATGAGAGCTTTACTCATTTTTTCCTCTTGATAAGAGTCTTCAAACTCTTCACCAACTTAATTATTGGATCTTGTCACATCGATATCTTACAAATTCACATCAAAACTTTCTTTGATACCACTTGATCCGAAAATCCTTAGACACCATTTATTCTTTAAAATATACATATAACATCTAACTTGATTCAGAATTAATTCTTGATCGTATTGATGTGATTTGAAAAAAAATGATGTTGTGCTCCTTATCCAAAAACTCATAGATTGATGATTAATTTACATATTATTGAGATGACATAACAGAAAATAAAAGAACTCAAATTACATATATTGATGACATATATTTACTTCATCTTCAAGTCCTCTTAGATAATAAGATTGTTCTTCATCATCTCAAACTGACAAATTACATTACAATATGGAGTTTCAAAAATCCAATTTAATGAGATCTCTTTAATTCCACTGCTCAAAATCAGATAATGAGTTTACCATCGAATTCCTTGTGAAATTCTGAGAAATTTGAGTATAAAGTAGACCATATTCTGAACTGGCTCAATTTCACCCTCTTTACACACCAAATGATGCACTATGGCACTCATTAATGAAAATATGGACTAAGACTTTTACAAATGACCTCTTATAAGAAATATAACATCACCATTGAACTCTTCTTGGAAAAACGAGAAAAATGAGTATAAACATGCGTATGTTCAGTGAATATACCTCATGGCACACATATTGAGACAATACCAAGCTGAGGAAAACTATTTCACACACTTTGAAACGTACGTACCTACATTGAACAATGCTCCAGACTTGGGATTTGTGTCCTCTGACTATCTACAGACATTGGGATCCATTCCCTTAAATAGTTTGTGAGTTAAAACTTCCCATCCGCAATTTTGGAAACTATTTAATTTTTTTGTTGAGGAATCATGTAACAAGCAATACCTGTGGTGTAGTGGTTAGAACATGTACGATCATGCCACATGTCACCCTTGCAGTGGTGGCATGTGTCGTTGGAAAGATATTGTTGAGATCTACACATTGATGGAATTTTAGAGAGTATTTGAGATGATTGACTTTTGGGATTTTTTGGATCTTCTTGGACCTATGTGAGTGTTCTTGGATCCCCCTGGATCACACAATCATACCCAAATATATTGATCACCCATTTTTTTTTCTCCAAGGATGAAATATGTTGTTCCAATAAATACTTGAGGCTTTGATGATCCATTTTAATTTGGAAGTGTTTCCCTAAGAGATAAGGATGCTAGAGATCCACTGCATTCAAAATAGCCAACATTTCCTTTTCATGGATTGATTGGCCCAAATGTTGCTTCGATAATTGTTTGTTGGTGAAATCCAAAGTTCAACCTTCTTGAATGAGGATCGTCGCGATGTCTCTCTCTTATGCATCACATTTCAGAATAAAGGTATTGGTGAAGTTAAGTAGTTCCAGGACAAGAGTAGTGCACATAGATTATTTCAAGGCTTGGAAGGATTGGTCAGTTGTTGGAGTCCAACTGAAAGAATTATTTTTAAGGAGAGTTGTGAGGGAAGCCACAATATTTCCATAATTATAAAAAAACTTGTGATAATATCTCGTTAAACCTAGGAAACCATGAAAAATTTTAATATTTTTAGGGCAAGGCCAATTCTGCATAGCTTAAATTTTCTCAGGATCTACCCTTACACCATCCTTTCCAAATATATTACCCAAGTGCTCAAATTCATAGGTGCCAAAATAATATTTAGATTTTTTGAGGAAGAGATTTTGCTTGGAGAGGAGATGGATAACTTGATCCACATGGGTGAGATGGGTTTGGAAAGTTTTACTATAGATGAGAATATCATCAAAGACAACTAACACAAAGTGATGGAGGAAAGGACAGAAGATATGATTCATGAGGCTTTGAAAAGTGGAGGGGGGATTACAGAGACTAAAGAGAATGGCCAAGGACTCATAATGACCCTCATGAGTGCAAAATGCAGTCTTGGGAATGTCATCCTTTTTCATACGTATTTGGTGGTAGCCATAACATAGGTCAAGTTTAGTAAAGTATTGAGCCCCATTGAGTTCATACAAAAGACCATCTATGAAATGAATGGGAGATTTGTCCTTGATGGTAACTTTATTGAGGGCACAAAAATAAGGACACTTGTTACAAGTTCCTTCCTTCTTGAGGACCATGACTGTAGGGGAAGAATAGGAGCTGGTACTGGGATGGATAACACCTACTTCTAGCAACTCTTGGAAAATTTTCTCAATTTCATTTTTCTAAGAAAAGGGATGATGATAAGGGAAAACATTGAGAGGGAGACTTCCCTGGATTAAAGGAATGGAATGGTTATGGTTTTTGAGGGAGGGGGGAAGGCCCTGGGGGGTTTGGAAAACAAATTGGTGTTGGGAAAGGAAAGATTGGAGGTATGGGTGCATAGAGGGTGTCTCGACTGCTTGAATGGAATGGAGTTACGAAATGATACAAGAATGACCTTTTTTGAGTAATGTTTCCAATAGGTGGGAACTAATGATCTCTGGAGAGCCTGTTGTAATGCCTTGGAATTTATACTGTTGGCCCTCTTGTTGGAATTGCATGGTTAAATCCTTAAAATCCATGGTGATGGGACCTAGAGTGTGGAGCCACTCAACACCAATTACAATGTAACAACCACCCATGTCAATAACAAACATGTGATATTTCAAGTGATATTGACCAATTTGTAGGCACACATTTTCACAACGCGCCCTGCATTTCATGGAACCCCCATTGGCAATCATGATTTGAAAATTGTTGATTTCATGGATATAGAAATTGATATCTTGGGCAAGTAAATGATGAATGAAATTATGAGTGCTTCCACAATCAACTAGGATGATGACTTTATGGTGCTTAATGTAGCCAATTAACTTGAGGGTTTGGGGAATAGAAAATCCAGTGAGAGAATTTAGCAAAATTAGAGGTTCAACTTCGGGAGGACTAGAGGGCAGCGTAAGAACATCTTCTTGAGGTATCACTTCCTTAGGTGAAAACACAACATTTTCATCATAAATATCCTCCAAAATGGCCATAAAGAGTTCATGTTCTTTACAATGGTGCCCTGGAAAGTATTTCTCATCATAATTATAGAAAATACCCTTCAGTTGGTGTTCATCCATTTCTTCCCATATTAATTTTTGGACCTTGGGAGGAGTGGAATGAGGGGTAGGAGTGGGAGGTTTATGGAAGGGAATAAAAATGGGTTTTCTACTCTAGGAAAGGATGACTTGTTGTGCCTCCTTGGAATGTTTAGTTGATTCCAACCAAGTCTATGGGTGAGCCATGAGGAATTGGGATCTAATTTCATCCTTGAGGCCACTGATAAAGAATTCTTGGAAGAAGGCATATGTCATACCCTTCGTTCAGAGAGCTAAGTGCTCAAACGATGAAATATGATCTTACACTATGTCAGGTTATTTCAACTTGGTCAGACGACCTAAATGGTGGGTGTTTGCGTCAAAGCATTCATACAGCTCAACAAAAAATTGTGTCCAAGCAACATACCCTCGACATGTATTTTGATGTCATTTCCACCATTTCCATTGTTACAGATCCAAATAGAGAACACCATAACAATTCTTGGTAACCTCATTAGTAATTCCATGCAGGGAAAAATAATGTTCCATTTGAGTGACCCAGGTTGTTGGATCTGAGCCATCAAATTTGTTCACCTCAACTCTGGGAAGATGGGGGTCACGATGTTGGGAGTTGGAATGAGAGTGCAGAGGATAGTTGGATTTAACACCTTCAGCATGGAGGGGTGGGTCAAAGGAGGGACCTTGGAATTTTTCCATGAATTGTTTGAGAGTGGAATTGATTTCGTCAATTTGGCTATTGAGTTGTTCCTGGAGTTAGTCCACTTTGGCATGAATGACATAAATTTCATAATTCAAATTCTAATTGGTTTCATCTTGGCGAGTAGGATCCATTTGAGGATGAGTGCATCCATGGAAAAAAAAGAAGATAAGTGGTATATACCACTACGATCAGTGAAACCGGAGTAACCCAATGGAGTAAGTGGGAAATAAGGGTGTCAGAAAGGGGATGGCTCCACAAGAAAAAAAAGGTCTTAAAATTATAGGTATCACTACGATCAGGGTCAAGAGGGGAATCCAATGGGATAGGTCCAAAATAGGGTTGTCGAGAAGGGGGTTGGGTCCATGGACAAAAAAAGGCTAAAAAATGATAGGTACCACTATGATTAGGGAAAAGAGAAGAATCTAATAGGATATGTATCGAATAAGGGTGTCAATGGGAGCACTAAACTTTTTTTTTTACTTTTGTAGAGTTATACTCTAGCCTAAAGAATATTGCAGTGGTGAATGGACATAATTGTTAACCAGCAAAATTCTATAGGAATTTCACAACTAGAATGCAAGAGGTAAGATTGCATGACAATAGCTCTCATATGTTCCCTTTTTGTTTGGTTTATTTCCCCAGGGGTTAGGGTTTATAGGGTTCTTACAAACAAGGGTTTTCCATGTGCTATATCTTTTTGATATACATGTAGGGTTGAACAGTAGTAATCGACCCAATATCTTAGGGCACTAAATAAGGAGGCTCAATCGTACCCTTAGTTGTACTACCTGATTACCCAGGTACTAGAGAGTATCTTCCCAAGTGTTTTTCTCAATGTCACTATAGCAATTAGGTGGTTGATCAATTGATCTAGGGATAGTTCCAGGAGACCTAGGGGACTCTTGATATACCGGACAGTACATGGGAGTAATATCCATGTACAAATTTTGTCTGATGTGGTACTACTCGAAGGGTACAAACATGTGTTACCAAGGTTTCCAAAAAAGTGAAACATTGGTTTCTAGACAACTCTATGAGATCGTTTGTATTTCTTGTGTGTAGTATTCCCCACCACAGTTTTACCCCCTAAATGACAAATTTGTGTGCTTTAAAGATGTTGATAGTGCACATATCTACCTTGAAAATAAATCCCCACATTTTTCAGAGAGGAAATTGCTCTGATACCATTTGTTAGGTACCAGATATATTATAATAAGAAGAAAACAAAAATATTGCATAAAATAACAACGGAAGAACAAAAATGTAGAAAACCACAATATCAAAAATGATACCTTTATTGATAGAAAGCAATGTTCACTTCCCTCTTCGATGGGGAAACCTCCAGCACACCAACACTCTGTTACAATAATTCTCAAGATAAAGATTTCTCATTCCTTATACTCCTATTTATACTAAATCTATCTTCAAAAGAACAATCTAGAGGAAGATATTTATAGAAGCGAAAGCTTCTATTAAGTCTCCTTACATTAGACCGATTCACATTATTAACTAGGCCTTATTTATTAATATTAGCCTTTATTACATGGAAAATATATCATTCTACCTACGTGAGGGGTTAGGGAGGTTAGGTCCCTAACAATGTACTTGAACACCTCATGGGATTAAGACCTTGTTTCCACCAAGTTATCCTTTTACATGAGTTAGTATTGTTGATTAAGGTTGGTTGTCATTGATGTCAACCCTTGAAGAAAGACCTGTAGCACAAAGGTTTGGGTAATGGACCCAATAGTGTTTGATGTAAATATGACTCATTATTCTTTTTTCATGGTTGATAAGAAGTAAATATGGATGAACTCCAAAGTGGTCCCCTTATGGTGAAAG
>ML784073.1:9914-32463 GCA_009831015.1 Picea engelmannii | reverse complement strand
ACACTGGTGTACTGTGTATGTGTGTGATTGTTTATTTATTACTGCTCATTATTGGATAATAATTCTACATTGATATAACATTTGAAGAAAAAGGATTATAATTATGTTATTACTGATTCACCCCCCTCTCAGTAATCCAACAAGTATTTCCATGAATAAAATCACACTTGCATAAAAGAAAAACTAAATAACTAAACTATGAATGCCATAATCCCTTTAACATCTCCCCGACAATGGTGCCAAAATGTGGGGATATTTATATGTATAAATTCCAAACATTAAACCATCAACCTGAGGGCTAGTAAGCTTGTGATATGCAAGAAAATTATATGCAGGATCAAAGCCTAATCTAAGATCTATGTGTTGATGGAATCAACTTCAAACAATCACACAATTAATCCACTTCGAGACTATGACTCTTAAATTAGGGATCAAGATGGTAATTGTTAAAACACATGACACAACAACATTATGCAACCAATGGTTATTATTTTGATGGGTACTCCATTCCAAGTGTATTGACTTGATCTATTTGAGAAATTGTACTCAGAAATGAGGATGTATTATGTCATAATAAAATGAAACCAAACACACTGAAAAATGAGGATATGACTCTCTGAAAATTGTTTCTCACATAATGGTGAATCACTAAGGTATAATTGCAAGTTAAGTACAAACTTTGTACTCGATAGTACTCTGTTTTACTTCACTTAATAAATTAGATTAAAGAAACCATTGTTCAGAGATATATGCAATAAAAAAAAAACTAATTAATGCAGACAAGATTCTTTACATGAGAAATTTTCTAGTGAAAGAGGAATTAAATGATAGGTATGTGTAACAATGAAACTATTAATAATATATTCTTTAGAGGGTACTTTTTTCTTGTTCATGACCAAGGATAGGCAATGAAGCATGTTGATCTTGATCCTGCAGAAACTAGTTTTTCAATCCACACAACATCAAATGAAATTTCACTCATAAATTAAATAAACTCACACAACATTGATGAAATTGCAACTTCATATCAATAACATTCACACTACTAGATAATGTTATCTCTTCTACATAAATTGAATTAAAAATTAAACTATAAGGATGCAATCAAATAAAATCAACATATTATCATAAATGCACAAACAAAATCTAACTAAGGTGTTACTTCTGAGATTAAGGGGGCCTTTCCTTCACTTAGAAGCATGTCTATCACACACCTATGAACTTAGGAGATCAATAATTCAATATGCATAGAAATTGGTCTTTTTAGTTCATCATAGAATAGGGTACAATATATGAAAAAGAGTCGCAATCCTTCTCTTATCTATCTCTATCTATCTTTTTTCCTAATTTGATATCTCACCTTACATTTATACATATAGCATACATATTATAGAAGGGAAGTGGTTACAACAAAATGAGACCAGATCCCAAATACATAGAAATAAAACCAACAAAAACTTGATTAAGGCAATGGAGGTTGACTAATGGTTTTTGGATTTGTTTGTATAACATATAAGAACAACAACATGCTTGACAAAACCCATATTCCCAAATTCTTCCACAGGAGGTTAAACCATCCCGAACATTAAGATGCTACCAAAATTCAAGGCGTTATTGGATTTATGGGAAGATCCATATTGAATATCCGACCATATTTCTCTGATCGTACATTTTCTTAAAAATTTATTTGCCTCTTACTCAAATTACCATGTTCTACACGAAACCCATGTCTTGGATTTGCAAAATTCATCTTCATTTGTCCGGAAATGTTGTGGTAAAATTGCTTCTAGAAGCATACTACTACAGGAATTTTGGTAGCAAATCTATGCTATAGGAACAAATCTAGTAATCTCATCAACTTAGAACAATTCAAATCTATTCTATCCATTAAAACAAAGGAAATGCAACATTAGGCTAAAATGATTACCTCTTGAGTCAAAATAACACTTTAATGATAAAATGGTAGGTATGGAATCACCAAGGGGTAACAAAATGGGTGAATGATAGGAAATATGGTCAAAATGGGGTCCTTTAGACTACACCAAATGTGACAAAACAGATATCCTATAATAATTGATGCCTCACAAAGAGGATATGGATCTAGATGTGAGCTTGGAAGATGAATCTATCACTTATATAATTAAGGGCGGTGTACAAACAACATGTAATGTTGATATCAACACTAGGGATTTATCCTAGGATATCGACAATAGGTAAGAAATCTCAATGTTGAAAAATTATAAGGTATTATAGTAATAGATCAAATTGCTTGTGAAGAATTAAGCATATAATTTATTTTTGTTCGATGAAATTGTATAGTTGATTTATAAATTATATAATTAAAGTGTTGTTATTTTGGATACTATTAAATTTAATGTGGGATTTGAATTTTGACAAGGAAGATAACAGTTATTGCATTGAATTTTGTAACCACCAATATTTGTCAAAACATTTTGTGTGATAATGGCATGCTATATCTATAGAAAGCCTAGTCTGTAGGTCATGCCATCGTTGTGTATGTTGTTTTATTTGATGAAAAGCCTACCCTAACTAAATGGGAGACCAAAAAATATAAAGGAAGAAGACCCATTGCTTATTATCTCCCAATAAAATGATAGACTTCATGCAATATGACATGATTTTGGATTTTATATCAAGAAGGTAATTCAGTATTTACTAAATTATCACTTGTGAATTAAAACATCATAAAATCATATCCATTTGAAACCTATGGACTAGGTTAAAAAGATTATGTTATGGATTCTTATGTAAAGGATCAATTGCTTATACTTACCATATGTCTTGTCTAGTCTATCTTGATCTAACATTGTTGATCCAAAAAGAACCAAATGTAATCTCGACAACTACTTTGACAATTCTTTTTTTGGCCCATCTTACCTGGCAATGGATTTCCATTCACACATCTATCACAAATGATTTTTCATTTGTCATTTATCCATTCTCAATACATGCATAATGGTAGGTATATGATACCTTGTAACTTTGTTACAATGAAGAATTATTTTGAGTTGTTATAAGAATCCAAGAACCTAATTTATTTACATCATTAAGTACCTCATCTTGGACATCCTTCATTTCTAGTTGTTTATTTCTAGTTTCTTTGTATTTAACTTCTTTATATAAAGGAGAGAGGTCATTGTGGAATTTCATTGTGTAGTGAGAGTGTGGAGAGATGATGGAGTTGGCATAAGTGAGTCTACACTTGTGCCAAGGAGCTTGGTGATTTCATGATGCAAGAGCATTACAAGCAGCCAGCCAAGCGAGCATGAAGGCAGAAGACAACTAGAAAGTGCAACACACATTTTACATTTTTTGGAAATGTTTTGAAGCATTAATATAATGGTTAAAGGGAAGCGCACTTGCGTATTGTAAACATATCATGAGCGATTCTCTCTCATCTGTAGGAGGTAGAGGCATTTATGCATAGTTAATGAAAGTAGGTAGATTTAAATTCCAGATTGGATAGTTTTAGGAACAAGAGGGAAAACGACTATAGACACCCTCGCCTTTGTATCATTGTATCGATCAGAATTAGATCATTAAGGAAATTAGCATAGAGAAGAAGAAAAGAGTTGTAGAGAAGAAACCATGTACAAAAGTTATGAATTAATATATGAAGCTTTGATTCAGACTCATGGTGTTATAATGCTTTCTGTGTATACATGATGAATGCTATGCTTATGGTTGTTTTATTCTCTATGTCATGCATTTTTTATTATGCTATGTGTGAATGTATGTTTCCATGTTGGATGTTTGAAAACTGAGAGAGAGAGAGAATGAATTTCAATTGTTTCTCTTCCTGAGTGAGAGAAGTTCCTGCAAGGAGTGTAGTGGAAATGTCTGCAAGGTGTGCGTTGACAGGGTTCAAAGTTTATCTCTGAAATCTCAAGAGGGATATCGTTGTTCTCATTCCAGTAGAAGTGCAAGACAAGCACAGAATCCATGCAAGGTGTGCGCAGGAAGGTCGAGACCTTAGAAATTATCAACTAAGGTTGAGAGATTTAAGGGTTGTTGTTGCCGAGAAAGTGCACAGAGTCGGGAGTTCAAGTACGCTGAAGTATTTGGAGGATCGTCACAAGGAGTACATGCAGAAGACTCCTTGAAGACTTGAGTTGCGAAGAAATCTCAGAAGGGTTAGGGCCTTTGAATCATTCAAGAGAAAGCAAGAAGCCCAAGTTGTGTGCAGAAGTCACATCCCAGAGAAGGATCGCAGAGTCGATTTTGAACCAGAGGTTCTTGAGGAGGAAACTGAACGGTCGTAATTCTCCGAGGAGAAATCCTGAAATAGCAAGGATCGTAGGATCCAAGAAAGTTGCGGGGAAGTTAAACGTTGGAAATATCCACCTTCGAAAGGTAGGATTTAATGTGGACAGTTGATTTTGATCATTGGACCGTCGAGATCCTTTCGACATTTCAAGGGTCATAAGTCTGAAGTGTGGATGAAACCTTTGGTTGATCAAATCCCCAAAACATGAAAAGACTTTTCATGTATAAATGCAAAGAGTGATGAGGTCGAAATTTTGAAACTTTGGAATTCGGGGTTTCGAAGGTCCTGAGGACGAGTGATCGGGACACAGGAGGGAGGAAAGTCCGAAATCAGAAATTACGGCAGGACGTTTTTTTGGAATTTCGGGAATCGACATTTCGGCATTTCCGTTGACAAGGAGTAGAGCACTCCACATCAGAATCTCCGAGATTTTGAAATGCGAAGAAGTTTTGGAGGAGCGTTTCGACATTTCAGGATCTGGGATCTTGAGGAGACAATGATTGGAATCGAGAGCATCACAAACTCCCGGTACGCGAAATCGCGCCAGCAGTTGGATCAAGGGAAGAACCACAGTCGTTGATCTCCTTAGAAGTGGGATAGCACCATTTCGGTATTTCGAGGTTCGGCATACCGAGAATCCTGATGACAAGGGACAGGACATAGTGAAATGGAAATCCTAAAGTCGCAAAGCATGATAGAACTTAAAGTGGATTTTCGGGATTATGACGATTCAGGTTTTGGGACTCCGGGAGTCGAGAGGTAGAGTTGCACGTCATCGCAAATCCCAAACTCGCGAGAAGCAGGAAGCTGAAAAGGCAGGGTCCCATGTACTTGTTGGAGGACACATGTGACGAAGGTCATAGTGTTGGTCAAACGTCGGGGAAAATTCCAAAAGATCATAAGGGGAGGAATTTCAAAAACTGAGAAATCATAAGGAAAGAGGGATGTGTGTTGGTCATCCACCCAAGTCCCGGAAAGCCGAAATAAGTAGCAAGAAAAGTCGTGTGTTTGGTATTATTGGTTTCGGAGGTCGAAGAGGTAAGGCACTCGACAATAGGATTCACAAACTCATGAAATATGGTATCCTGAAAGGAAAAGGGGAAAGTCCCAATATCAGTTGGATGTTGATCGTGGAGTTCATGCCAATGCAAAACATCACGTGAGCATAACTCAAAAGGACCTGTGAAATACACTCAGTTGGGTCTGTAAGGAATTTTTGAGAGGAAATAAAAGAGCCAGTCAGACTCTAAGGGCCGAAATTGAAAGATCTTGTGCGGACCTCGACCTGAGGGTTGGGGGTCTGCGTCAGTGTGGTATTAGAGAGAGTAAGAGTTCTTTGCTTTCTGTAGCAGAGAAAAGAGAAAATATTTGCAGCCATGCCACCAAGAAGGAGAGAGAGGCCAATGCCTAATCCAGCAGTGTAAAGGGAAATTCATGAACTACATGCTAGGCTTGATGCCATGGAGACAACACAGAGGTGCACAGTCAACGTTGGGGATATCGGCGAGGCTAAAAGTGAAAATGAAGCTGGAAATGAGAGAGAAGAAATTGCAGTCGAAGATGCAACAGATGAACGCCTATTCAGGGTTGTTGCGAGGATAGGTGCCAGAGAGAAAATGGACATCCCAGTATATGAAGGAAACCTGGATGTAGAAGAACTTCTGGACTGGATTAGAGATTTGGATAAATATTTTGATTATGAGGATATTGAGGAAGACAAGAAGGTCAAACATGTTGTCACAAGACTTAAAGGACATGCAACATTATGGTGGGATGAACTACAGGCTGACAGACATTGCAAAGGCAAGCAAAAAATCAAAAGCTGGGATAGAATGGTTGCGAAGATGAAAGCCAAATTCATACCCAAGGATTGTCAAATTACTCTGTTTTGGAGAATGTAGAATTTGAGACAGAAGATGATGTCAGTGAAATAATACACTGAAGAGTTCTACAGGATAAACATTAGAACAGGTCATCGGGAAAGTGATGATGAAAAGGTTTCTAGGTATATGAATGGTCTGCGATATGACATTCAGGATGAGATGAGCATGATGAGCCTTCAGAATGTGGAGGATGCTTATCAGATGGCTCTTAAATATGAAGAGAAGTTGAGCCAAAAGCAAGGTCAAAGAGGCCAAGGTAGAAGTCAAGCCAGAGGCAAAACAATTGGCCAGGAAAAGAATCAGAAACCTAAAGAAGAGTGGAAGAAACCTCAAACTCAAACTGAGAGAGGTGGAAGCTCACAGAGAGGACAGTATGCTGATAGAAATACTTTTCCTTGAACCAGAGGAAGAGGAAGAGATAGATGTGGAGAAATAAAATGCTTTACCTGTGGAAAAAATGGACACAAATCCTATGCATGTCCAGATAGAAAGAAAGAAGGAGGTGAAACTCACATTGTCGAAGCAAAAGGATGAAATGTTGAGGCAGAAGATGATGAGGGTGGAATATCCTTGATGATGAGAAAAGTTCTCTTAATGCCAGAGAAGGAGGCAGAGAACCCAGCCCAAAGGAACAAACTTTTTCGGACTGCTAGCAAGACCAAAGACAGGGTATGCAAAGTCATTGTGGGCAGTGGTAGCACAAACAATCTCATTTCTACAGAGATGGTAGAAAAGATGGAGCTAGAGACTATTGAACATCCAAGCCCATACAGAGTTTCGTGGCTACAAAAAGGAAATCAGGTAAATGTAACTAAACAATGTTTAGTTGAATTTAAAATAGGAGGATACAAGGATGAAATATTATGTGATGTCATTCCCATGGATGTTTGTCATGTATTGTTCGGTAGACCGTGGCAATATGACAAGAATGTGATTCATGATGGGAGAAAGAACACATACACCTTGGAGAAGAATGGGAGAACTCACATGTTGTTGTCGATTAAGGATAAAGAAGTGAAACCAGAGGTGAGCAACACTGTACTTCTCATGAGTGGGAAGGAACTTCTTAAAGAGGTTAAGAAGAAGGAAGATACACAATTCATTATGGTCAGGAAGCCTAGAATTATTTTAACCAGTACAAGAGTGGATGATTTACTAGAGGAAATCCAGAAGTTGTTGGAAGAGTTTGTTGATATAATAGTGGATGAACTACCTTTTTCATTGCCACCGATCAGAAGTATAAGTCATCACATCGATCTTATACCTGGAGCTAGTTTACCAAACAAAGGAGTGTACAGATTGATGCCACAAGAGAATGAAGAGGTTAAGAGACAAGTCTAGGATTTAATGGACAAAGGATTGGTTAGAGAGAACTTGAGTCTGTGAGTTGTTCCAACAGTGCTCAGCCCAAAGAAAGATGGAGGCTGGAGGATGTGTACAGACTTGAGGAACATCAATAAGATTACCATTAGATATAGATTTCCTTTGCCAAGGATGGATGATTTGATGGATTCCTTGAGTGGAGCGAAAAAAAATTCAAAGATTGATTTGAAGAGCGGATATCATCAAATCCGAATGAGAAAAGGTGATGAATGGAAGACATCATTCAAGACAAATGAAGGGCTATATGAATGGCTTGTTATGTCGTTTGGCTTAAAAAATTCACCCAACACTTTCATGATATTGATGAATGAAGTCCTGAAAGAGTTTATCGGGAAGTTCGTCATTGTATATCTGGACGATATATTAATTTTCATCAAAACAGAAGCAAAGCATTTGAAGCATTTAGCTACAGTGATGAGGAGATTACAGCAAGAGAAGTTGTTGATAAATATGAATAAATAAACATTTATGAGGACATAACTCATTTATTTGGGTTTTGTTATCTCTTCAAATGAGTTGAAGATGGATCCGGAAAAGGTAGAGACAATTAAAAATTGGCCATCACCGAAAAGTGTATTTGAGGTTCGAAGCTTCCATGGATTAGCTAGTTTCTATAGGAAATTCATCCGAAATTTAGGTGGGATTAGCACACCAATGATGGACACGGTGAAGAAAAGACATAAATCTTTTCACTGGACAGAGGAAGCAGAGAAAAGTTTCAATCTGTTGAAAAGGAAGATTATTGAACAACCAATTTTGGTGTTGCCAGATTTCAACAAGACGTTTTAGGTCAAATGTGACGCAAGCGGATTTTCCATAGGAGCGATCTTGAGCCAAGACGATAGACCGATCGCATACTTCAGTGAGAAACTGAATGAAACAAACGTTAAGTACTCCACATATGACAAAGAATTTTATGCAGTAATACAAGCGCTGAAGAAATGGAGACATTATTTGGTTCCTAAAGAGTTTGTTTTGTATAGTGATAATCATGCCTTACAATTCGTGACTCAACAGGAGAAGTTGAACCAAAGACATGTTAAATGGGTTGAATACATGCAAAAATTTACTTTTGTAATTAAACATATTTCTGGAACTGCTAACAAAGTTGTTGATTCTTTGAGCAGGAAATGTTTGCTTATGCAGGAATTTAGAGTCAAAACTTTGTGTTTTGATAATCTCAAAGAAATGTACAGAGACGATCCAGATTTTAAAGAGGCATATGAGGCATCTGAGAATCAAATTCTCAGGGATAGAAGCTAGTGGACCGAATATATGATCCAGGATGGATTATTATTCAGAGGCAATCAATTATGTATTACAAAATGCTCCATGAGGGAGAATCTTTTGAAATAAAAACATAGTGGAGGGTTGGGCGGACATTTCGGTCATGAAAAAACATTCTCGAAATTAAATGGCCCGTATTTTTGGCCGGGGATGAGGACCGATGTCAAAATATTTGTGGACATATGTAGAATTTGTCAGCACACAAAGGGAAAAAGGCAGAACATAGGGTTATACCAGCCGTTACCCATACCTGAAAGGCCATGGGATGCAGTGAGCATGGATTTTGTATTAGGGATGCCAAGGACACAAAGAGGATTTGATTCAATCTTTGTGGTGGTAGACAAATTTTCAAAGATAGCACATTTCATACCATGTCAGAAAACCAACGACGCAACTCATATTGCGAACTTGTTTTTCAAGGAAGTTGTCAGAATTCACGGCTTACCAAGAAGTATAGTTTCATATCGAGACACCAAGTTCGTGGGACATTTCTGGAGGACTTTATGGAAGAAGATGGGGACAAATTTTTCATTTAGCTCAGCTTATCATCCTCAGATGAATGGGAAAGTAGAAGTTGTAAACAAAATCTTGGGAGATTTGCTAAGGAGCCTAGTGACTGAACACCACAGTCAGTGGGATCACATTTTTCTATAGGCAAAATTTGCTTACAATGATTCATTTAACAGAAGCACAGGGCAGAGTCCATTCCAAATTGTCTATGGAATACATCCAAGAGGATTTTCTGAATTGAAAGATTCAGAACAAACTGAATTCAGGAGTGCTAATGCAGAGGATTTTGCAGAAGCGATGAAGGAGCTTCATAACCAAGTCAAGGAGCGATTATAGAATTCAAATCAAGAATACAAGTGCAGAGCAGACCAACACAGGAAAAAACTTCAATTTGAAGTCAGCGATATGATTCTTGCACATCTGAGGAAAGAAAGGTTCCCAAGGGGAAAATATAACAAACTGAATATGAAGAAGATTGGACCATGCAATATCGTGAAGAAATTTGGGGCAAACGCATATGAGATTGAATTACCCGATGGGATCGGAATTTCACCGATATTCAACATCTCATATTTGTACCCTTATAGAGTTGAAGAAGCAGGAGCAGACAGTGAAAATATAGAGGTTCAGTGGACTAAACAAATTCCTGTAGCTTCAAAGCCAAATATGGAAAGTATAATTGATAAGAGGGTCAACAGGAGGACCAAGACGAAAGAGTATTTTGAATACTTGGTCAAATGGAAGGGACATCCAGTTCAAGATGCCAGTTGGGAGGATGAAGCAGAAATTTAGAAGCATGGACAGACCATGCAAGATCTCATGAATAGGAGTTCATGAAAATTTTCAAGTGAGAGAGTATGATGCAGGAGCATCGCAAGCATCCAGCCAAGCAAGCATGAAGGCAGAAGATAGCTGGAAAGTGCAACACACATTTTACATGTTTTGGAAATGTTTTGAAGCATTAATATAATGGTTAAAGGGAAGCGTACTTGTGTATTGTAAATGGATCATGAGCGATTCGCTCTCATCTATAGTAGGTAGAGGCATTTATGCATAGTTAATGAAAGTAGGTAGATTTAAATTCCAGATTAGGTAGTTTTAGGAATAGGAGGGAAAATGACTATAGACACCCTCACCTTTGTATCATTGTATCGATCAGAATTAGATCATTAAGGAAATTAGCATAGAGAAGAAGCAGAGAGTTGTAGAGAAGAACCCATGTACAAAAGTTCTGAATTAATATATGAAGCTTTGATTCAGACTCATGGTGTTATAATGCTTTCTGTGTATACATGCTAAATGCTATGCTTATGGTTGTTTTATTCTCTCTGTCATGCATTTGTTATTATGTTGTGTGTGAATGTATGTTTTCATGTTGGATGTTTGAAAACTGAGAGAGAGAGAGAGAGAGAGAGAATGAGTTTCAATTGTTTCTCTTCCTGAGTGAGAGAAGTTCCTGCAAGGAGTGCAGTGGAAGTGTCCGCAAGGTGTGCGTTGACAGGGTTCAGATTTTATCTCTGAAAGCTCAGGAGGGATACCATTGTTCTCATTCCAGTAGAAGTGCAAGACAAGAACAAAATCCATGCAAGGTGTGTGTAGGTAGGTTGAGACCTTAGAACTTATCAACTAAGGCTGAGAGATTGAAGGACTGTTGTTGCTGAGAAAGTGCACAGAGTCGGGAGTTCAAGTACGCTGAAGTATTTGGAGGATCGCCGCAAGAAGTGCATGCAGAAGACTCCTTGAAGACCTAAGTTGCGAAGAAAGATCAGAAGGGTTAGGGCCTTTGAATCATTCAAGAGAAAGCAAGAAGCCCAAGTTGTGTGCAGAAGTCACATCCCAGAGAAGGATCGCAGAGTCGATTTTGAACCAGAGGTTCTTGAGGGGGAAACTGAACGGTCGGAATTCTCCGAGGAGAACTCCCGAAATAGCGAGGACCATAGGATCTAAGAAATTTGTGGGGAAGTTAAACGTTGGACAGATCCACCTTCGAAAGGTAGGATTTAATGTGGACCGTTTATTTCAATCATTGGACTGTCGAGATCATTTCGGCATATCGGGGGTCATAAGTCCAAAGTGTGGACGAAAAATTTGGTTGATCAAATCCCCAAAATGCGAAAAGAATTTTCGTGTATAAAGGCGAAGAGCGATGAGGTCGGAATTTTGGAACTTTGGAATTTGGGGTTTCAGAGGTTCTGAGGACGAGTGATCAGGACACGGGAGGGAGGAAAGTCTGAAATCAGAAATTGCGGCAGGACAATTTTTCGGCATTTCGGCATTTCCGTTGACAAGGAATAGAGCACTCCACATCAGAAGCTCTGATATCGCAAAACATGAAGAAGTTGCGGAGGAGCGTTTCAGCATTTCAGGATCTAGGATCTCGATGAGACAGTGATTGGAATCGAGAGCATCATGAACTCCCAGTACACGAAATCACGCTAGGCGTCAGATCAAGGGAAGAACCACAGCCGTTGATCTCCTTAGAAGTGGGATAGCACCATTTCGGCATTTCGGGTTTCGGCATACCGGGAATCCTGATGACAAGGGACGGGACATAGTGAAAGGGAAATCCCGAAGTCGTGAAGCATGATAGAACTTAAAGTGGATTTTCGGGATTACAGTTATTCAGGTTTCGGGACTCCGAGAGTCGAGAGGTAGAGTTGCACATCATCACAATTCCCAAAATCGTGAGAAGCAGGAAGCCGAAAACGCAGGGTCCCAGGTACTTGTTGGAGGACATGTGTGACGAAGGTCATAGGGTTGGTCAAACGTCGGGGAAAATTCTAAAAGATCATAAGGGGAGGAATTTCGAAAACTAGGAAATCATAAGGAAAGAGGGACTTCTGTTGGACGTCCACTCAAGTCCTGGAAAGCCGAAATAAGTGGCAAGAAAAGCCATGTGTTTGTTATTTTGGGTTTCGAAGGTTGAAGAGGTAAGGTGCTCGACAACATGATTTGTGAACTCATGAAATCCAATATCCCAAAAGAAAAAGGGGAAAGTCCCAATGTCAATTGGATGTTAATCGTGGATTTCATGCCAGTGCAAAGATCACGTGAGCATAACTCAGAAGGACCTGTGAAATACACTCAGTTGGGTGTTTAAGGAATTTTCGAGAGGAGATAAAAGAGCCAGTCAGACTCTAAGGGCCGAAATAGAAAGATCCTGTGCAAGCCTCGACCTGAGGGTTGGGGGTCTGTTTCATTTCAGCAAAAGGAAATTTTGCAATGGTGGAAAATCTGGCCTAGGAGAGAGGAAGTTGCAAAGAATGAATCGTACGGAGGCATCCCTACAAGTTTTCTATACATATACATGGGTTGGACTGGGAGGAATCACGTATTTACATGGGTTGCAGTGGGAACAGTCGTGTATGTACACAGGTTTGAGGTATAGTCACGTATATGCAGGTTGCAGTGAGGCACAATCATGTATGTATGCAAGTTGTAGTAAGGTGAATCACGTACAATCGTACAAGGTTTTCTGGGCAGGTGCATGTCTATACAGGATTATTTTAGCAGCAGTATAGGTGATGTTAGCACGAAATACAAGTGGTATGCATCATATTTAAGGGTAGAGGAAATTTCTAGGGATTTGCTAATTTTTGGTTTTCCATTTTTTCCGGTTATTGGAGGACAAGGTTGTCCTCAGATTTTGGTGAATTTGTATTGTTTGGAAGAGATGGTTTTACCCTCAGAATTTATGAAATTGATAAAGTTACATAAAAAAAAATTGTGTCTCATGTGTGTTGATGATTCATCTTTGATCTTGTTGTTTCCACTGCATATATTTTCAATCAATAATTTTCAATGTAAATTTTTTCAATGATAACAACTAGGGTTTATTGTTAGCTCACTAGGAAGCAATATTTAGATCTGAAAAATAGTCACATAGATTTGCATGTGAAAATTGGCATGGTATCAGAGCTTGGGATTTGAAGAGAAGGGGATAATCTTTGAGACACACAGTTGCTACAATTGGTTGTATATTTCTTGTTTTTGTTCGGGCAAGTCACATGTGATAGCTCTGAGAGGGAGCTACAATGATTGTTGTAGTTAGCGGCAGGTTAGATGGTATCTAGTTTGAGACATGGAGCAAAATGACTAGACGAGGATTTTTGGACTATTGCAGCTCCATGGTGTGGCAGATTGGGAGTTATGGTGGATTGGCAGAGATCTCAGATCACAATAGTATGTTTTGTGGTATATTTCTAACCATGTGGATGGACTTCTGGTGAATTTTCATAGTGAGGTGCAATGGGTGTAGCTCAGGTGATTTGGCACAGATGAGATACCTTCAAATGTTTGGTAGGTTGATGAGACAAATTCATCATCGGGTCATATATTTTCATATTGTTGAGGTATGACAATGTATGAGGCATTTAACCCAGGAGAAAGAGGATACTTATAGAGATGAGTTGTGGTGGTCTAGAGTGGATTAGACCAAGTGTCCAACCGAAGCTTCGGGATTATTCAGTGAGAGGACATAGGATTAGTTGCAGCATGTGCGTAGACACTGAGAGATCTTCCCAGGTCTTGGGAACCATTTTTCCGGGTCTGTGCATGAGAGACATTACTAGACATTGATAGACTATGGACTGATTGTCTCCAGGAGGAGACTCGATTAGAGTCCAGGGATGAATTGGATGATGGAATTGGGAAGAAGTTCATTGGATGGTCATGACTTGAGTAAGTAGGAGGATTTCCTTGGATGATTGCATGGTTCTTATACAGTGAGAGCCACCAGTACATGATAGGGGAACATGATTTGTTTGAGAGCTTCAAAGATCCTAACTTAGGTATGTACGAGGAGATTGGTATGGAGATTGCACATGTAGTATAGGGATATGGTACAATGTCACTAAGGATGGACTCGGGGAATGTGTTGCAAGTGGAAAATGTACTATGGGTGACTTGAGTGTGTTCTTAGACCCAACGATTGAGGAGTAGGGATATGTAGTGTTGTTCCGGGATGGCAAGGTATTATTTGTGCTCATAGGATATAGCTTCATATCAACAGTGGTTCTTGGAGTTAGAGAGGGTGATTTTATGTGTGCTCTAACCAGCAAGAGTCAAGAGACATATGAGGAGGAGTAGGTAGCTCCATCGGTGGTGAAGCAAGTAGCTATACCAGTGGTACAGGCTCAAAGAGAGCTAGAGTTCCAAGGGAGTCATCCCTTAAGAACCAATGGGGAGGAGAAACCTCCTAGGATTGTACAGATAATAGTAGACAAGGAGTAGGTAGCTCTGGAGGTTGTGCAGACTCAGAGGAAGCTTGACTTCATAGGGAGTCAGTGGATTTAGAGGGAGCCAGTACGCTTAGAGGGAGAGTCAACCATTCAGAGGGAGTATACCTTCAGGTCAAGATGAAAGAGAGGCATATTCCAATACTGTTAGGAGGGTGCCATGGGTTGAGATGGTATGGCAAGATGCTCAGGAGGAGGAGGCTTCTAGGAGCAGGGTGTCTTCTAGGGAGGGATCATGTCAGATAGCAGGATTTTCTTCAGTGACTGAGGGTGCAGCTAGTTAGTAGGATTGGAGAGCAGGTTTTCTTTGGCGACAGAGGGGGCAACCAATCAGGTGGATTGGAGATCAATTGTGGTAGCAGATCCAATGTGGGAGAAATAGATACTTCCAAGTGATTGTGGAGTGTGGTGAGAATACCTCCCTCACTAAGAGGGAGTGTTGATTTTTGTAGATTTGGGAAGGTATTATCACATGGACATAGGTGTTTGGCATGTGGGAATCATCATGAGCACCACATAACACTTTATTTTGTGCGAAAACCCCCTTGAAATGAATTTGGGGCTTCATGGGTTTGGTGATGGGATTTGTGGGTTTGTGTTGGGGATTCACACCCACAAGAAAGTTTAATTTGATGTTGACTTGTGGAGGGGCTTCTATGATGGCCCCTAAGTATTGTGTATAAAGGAGAGAGGTCATTGTGGCATTTCATTGTGTGGTGAGAGTGTGGAGACATGATGGAGTTGGCATAAGTGAGTCTACACTTGTGTCAAAGATTTTTGTGATTTCAACAAAGGGAAACTCTACAATGGTGGAAAATATGGCCTAGGAGAGAGGAAGTCGCATAGAGAAAATCATACAGATGTTTTCGTACAAGTTTTATGTACATGTACATGGTTTGCACTGGGAAGAATTGTGTATGTACGTGGGTTGCAGTGGGCACAATCATGTATGTATGCAGGTTGCAGTGAGGCACAGTCCCGTATGCACAGGTTGCAGTGAGTTACAATCGCATATGTATGTGGATTGCAGTAAGGTGAATTATGTACAACTGTACAAGATTTTCTGGGCAGGTCCAGGTCCATACATACTGAATTCAACAAAAATACAAGTGATGTTAATAGGTCGTGCAGGTGGTCTGCCACAAATTTGTGGGAAGAGGAAATTTCCAAGGATTTGGTAAGGTTTGGTTTTCTGATTTTTCTAGTTACTGGAGGACAAGGTTGTCCTTGGATTTTGGTGAATTTGTATTGGCTGGGAGGGTTTTTTATTCCCTCATAATTTCTGAAATTGATAAAGTTACAAACAAAAAAAATGTGTCTCATGTGTGTCGATGATTCATCTCTGATCTTGTTGTTTCTGCTGCATATATTTTTAGTCAATAATTTTTAGTGTAAAATTGTTCGGTAATAACAACTAGGGTTTACTATTAGGTCATTAGGAAGAAATCTTCAGATCCAAAAATTAGTCACATAGAGTTGCATGGGAAAATTGATAGAGAAAACCCATAAGGTATGCTAACACCATCAATTACTGTAATGTTCTTGCTCTATTTTCCTTGAATTTGTTTTTGGTTTACTGAGTGGTTAATGTACCAATGATTTTTATGTAGGAGTTATATGAGTTTTCTTAACAAATAAAGATTTCCATAATAGTTTGGACCTCCTTTAATGTGTTTATGGCATACGACAATGGCAATAAACTATAACAAAAATTAATCTAAACACACAAAAAATATGCAGAAATAAACTTGGTTGCTTTATTTATTTATTCCTGGACTGATGTATCATGGAGATAGCTCACAATCATGCTTTCAATGCACACAGTAAATAAAATGAACCTTTCTGACCTATTCATGAGAATAGGCGTTGCCTGTAGGTATGTGGATATACCAAAACAATGAAAATGGCCAGATCTAGAGTGTCTATGCTACAACAACTATAATGGTTGAAGCAAAGTAGTATAGGAGTAACGAACTTGTCCCAAAATGGAAGTAAGGTGACCCACAAAATTAACTTGGCCTCCAACGGCTAGCTCGGCCTCCATAGTGAAAGATACAGATCAAAAGAGGGGGATAATCCTCCCAGAACTTGATTCCTTGAAGGAAAGGACTCCCACACACTTATATACAGACCAATCAGGGAGAATAACCATGATCCAGTAGAGTAATTCGTCGCACATAATGAGTAATGCGCTTGACAAGGGGATTTTGACCCCTAGAATGAATAACTCGACCTCTTAGCCACAAGAACGCGCCCAACTCATAGAAAATATTCCAGTATGGAAGCACATGACTTTTGTTATGAGAACTTGACTTTGCACCGTTAGTAACTCGGCCCACTAAGTGAATTATTATCCCAACTACCCATATTAACAAATATTGAATGAATATATTTAGATCTTAGAAATACTTAATGATCAAACATATCACCCTAAATGATCAAAAATATCACCTAAAGACATTGTGAACTTGAAGAGAAAATCGCCTCACACAAATCTGAGATCAACATACACCATATTGTCTCTTATGTGTAGAAGTGCATCCTTCCTATGCCTTAGATTTCACCCTAAACCCAAACATAGAAAATATAATCCCAAAGATAAAACCTACTTCTAAGTGGAATTAATTGTAGGTTAGGTATTCTTAATTCTATATCTAATAAGATCTCTCATGCTTGTAAGACAATCATTGTGTTCATGTTATCATCCCAAATTGAAGCTAAATTTTTTTAATTAAACATGAAGCTAAGAATTTGATACATAAGCCAGTTGCGACATCTATGCTATGTTAGCAAGGTCTTTCTCAAGAGTGCTAGAAGCCCCTTGTTGAGCTAGCAACAACTCCCCCAAGTTCTACCTCCTTTTGTAAAACCCAAGTAGAAATTGGGGACCCCTCCTGATTTTTCCCTTTAAACTTGAAATAGTGATCTTTCTTGGAGTGATGAGATTTACTTGAATGAGTTTAGGTTTGGCTCCATGTCTACTTATACGCTAGACTTTACTTCATCCTAAAACTTTGCTCCTTAACCCCTTGCTTTCATTCAATTTTCATCTTCGTTAGATTGACATCAATAACTTTCAACTCATGACTTTGAAAGTTTTGCTCAATATAGATATTTTCCTTTTACAACCTTCCTTCATCAAACACTTTGATTCCAAATCTTTTGAAATTTTCATGAATTTTCTAGTTCCTCAAAAGTTTTCTATGTTGCAACATTGAGTAGAGCCTCCAAATTTAGAACTTCTCGGGCTTTGTAACGTGGTGAAAAACTCTTATTTTTTCTATACTTGTCTTTTGAACTTACTTTGGAAGTTCCCTTTGTCAACTTGTGTGCAAACTAATATATTGGTGAAGGATGTGACATGTCACAACGGAGACAAACTAGTCCTAAATATTAGGACCCCGTGACACAATGTGACAAACAATATGGGACCTGTGACACATTGTAAGAAGGTGCAATTTCCAACTCTCGACGTCATGAAACATATAAAGAGAAGCACGAAAAAATAAAATCTATGATATGTCGCACATGCTCTGTGTTTGTTGGATATAACACCATGTGACAAAATTCATACCAAAATGTAAGGTGCGACAACCCATGAAATTAAAAAAGAGGGTTATAAAAAGTTTGCAAAAGGGTAAAGAGGGACAATAAAAAAAAATATAAGAAAATGAAAAGGTGAAAAGAGAGAAAAATATTTTACATGAAGTTTTACCAACTCCTTTACTAATGAATGAGTAAGGTTTGGAAGGAAATTTTTATTCACATCGATTGAAAGGGGAAATAGACTCCACATCATCCATATCAAGCTCCACCTTCTCATTAACAGTTGTGATCTAGTCAAGTATGCTCGTCAGTTACATTTTGAATCACTTCTCAACCCCAATGAGTGGCCTCTCTCCCACGAGATGCCACTCATGTTGTAACATGCCCAAACCAACAAAACAAAATTTTGCATGCTCTCATGCAAATAATACTTACAACAACTACATGTTGATTTATTCAGGCATATACAACATAATAAAATCCCATGAATGCAATTAACCAACAACACATAGCATTTGTATAAACATTACACAATAGAAATAAACATCTAAAACATAATAGAAAACTTATATGTTTATGAAGAACCAATTGGATGCGTATAGAGGATGTTCCTCCTAGTGATAGGCTTGTTGTTTCAATTCTCCATATAAATCCACCCCCAAGCTAAGGTTATGAGTCCACGTGGAGGCCTAGCCCTCTTGGTTGTCCACTCTCCACATTCAACATCCAAAAACCCAAGTTTTACTCCAATAGTAGTTCCAATCCACCAGCTCTCTTCCCCTCAACCTGCACAACCCAAGGGATGGGATCATATTTCTCTACCACATAGTCCCTCGGCCATTCCCACTTCCCTCTAGGGATCTAGTGCACTAGGTTGGCTAGGAATCTTGCATCTATGGACTCCATGAACTCTCAGCGTCTCTAAGAGTGCTTATGGAAACCTTCTCAAGGATCTTGAGCCATTTCCTCAACATTAAATGTCACTTACATGCATACAACCTTCATTGTAGGCCTATAGCCTCATTTTCATCATACAACTCAACCCAACAATGGTTGTCTTCAAAATAAACGTGTAAAACTGACTAAAAAAAGGCACTTAGATTTCATTTTCTTCTCATGCAAGCTTGACTCACACATTTCCCAAAAAAGTAGTTGTACTTAGCCCATGTTGTCATAAATTTGGTGAGTTGACCTTTCACACCTATCACTCTTACATTACTTTAAAGCACCCCTATCTCACCTAAGGAAGTCAACAATTGGTGGTGAGTAAAATTCCTCCCAAGGTAATTAATGCCCTATAAATTCCATGCGGTCATTTACATCATAAACCTAGCACATCTTCCATCTCCACCTCATTTCCTACAAGGTTCTAAAGCATACCAAATGATTTAAAACCATAAATAAATCCCCAATAATTGTTTTCTTTGGCCTCTTTGAGTCATCTACACCAACCAAGATATATTGGTATGATAAAGATTTAGAAAGCAAAGAGAGAGAATGCCTAACCCCACTGCTTCATGAAGACGAAAAAATTAGGTTCTTAATAGGGTTAGGCACTATATGTTGTGATAGGTTAGGTGTTTTGGGTTGCAAGGAGCCACTTCGGTCCAAGGCCCTGGGATTTGATCGAGATTAGATCGTTATATAATCTTCCGTCTGTCTTGGTACTTTTTGGGTAGAAAACTCAGAGGAATTGGATTGCAGGGCCCATTTTAGTAGCAGGTCCCAATTTGGAGATTTGGTGTAAGGAACCTTCTAGAGCCATTTTTAGGCATCAAACGACACTTTTTGGGGTCAATACTTTGTGAGAATAGCTCCCATCCCCTTGAAAAATCACCTCAATTAGAGCTCATATGCAGAAGTTATGCCTCTCGTAAGTTGACCTACCTTGTTGACCACCATGGTATTGAGTGGATGCCACGTCAACCTCCATTACTCACGCATATGGGGCTAGTCACATGCCAAGAAATTCAAGAAGATTTTAGAAGGCCCAAAACCTTTGTTGGCAAATGTTTACCAAGTAGCGTATGCTTGTCATTGATGGCAAGCTCAGGAGGAACAGCGTTGAAGAAAATGCGCGCAGCAAAGGCAAATCTCAAGATAGAGGAATTTGCAGAAGAGAAGGAAGACAGAGATCCACAACCACAGGATCTCATTCAAATTTCCCGAAAGAACGAGGGTCGTCAGATCAGACACAAGTTGCGAGGGAGATAAGCCATCGGATATTCGGGGATCGGGATTTCTATATGCAAAGTTCACATGACAACGAAAACCCTGAAATCGCGATATGCGATTTCGCGATTTGATCGCAGCAGTTAAATCAAGCAGGGATCTGGACCGTTCATTCGTATGGACACGTGGTAGGATCTAACATGTGTCAAACCACGAGTGACATCAGCAGAGGCATCGGTAATCGAGACTTTGATATGTCAAGAACACACTGCAACAGAAACTCTGAAATCGCGATATGCGATTTTGCGATGAAATCACAGCTGTTGGATAAGAATGAGATCTGGACTGTTGATCTCCGTCATCGGGAAATCGAGGATCGGGAATCCCGAAGGCATGTGCATAGTGACATCGAAAACATCGAAACCCCGATGAGAGGTTTGACCGAGGTCATGTGTTGACAGTCTTATGGAGCCAAGGCCTATAGCCAGCAGGGCTAGCACGTGGAAAGGGGCGCATCGGTAATCGGGGATTGGAGAGGTGAGAAACTATCGACATCAGGAAGTGTGAAACCCCGAAACCCCGATGAGAGGTATGGTGACAGTCACGGGTAACGGTCACATCGACTAGGGCTTAGCCAGGAGGGCTGAAGCACATCGCGAATCGGGAAATCGCGACTCCCGTGGACATAAACATTATGTCATCGAAAGTACCAAAATCGCGATATAGGAAATCCTGATTTGATCATGAACCATTGGATCAAGAAATGATCGGAGGGCTACTGAGGCACGACACTGTGAGACTACCAAAAACCATTGATGACATCTTCTAGAGAAGTCGAAGAAGACCGATGTGTAATCACCAGAGAAGCTGAAGAGTCATGAGGATGATCATATAGAGCACTCAAGAGGTGGAGTATAATGACGCAGAGTCTTCATGCAGAGGATGGAAAACATTGCATGCAAAAGGTGCATAGGCGCTATAAATACACGGAACAGAGAGGAGATCAGGTTGCTCGTTACAGTGGGAATTTGCAGTGGCTATTAGAGTTTTTTTGTGGTGATTCATGGGTGAAGAAGAATCAGAGTGGCGCAACGAAAGCGTGGGGGGCCCATAACCCAGACATTGCAAATGATATGAGCAAAAAGTCAATAAGGCAGACAAAGCAACGAAGTGGAGCAGAACACTGATAAGTCAGGTAGGCCATCATCGAACATCATATCACTGTAATAAATTTAGTAGCAAAGATTTATATTTCAGGGTGGTTGGGAGGTGCTAGGGAGGACTGTTGTCCTCAGAGGTTCAAGTGGGTGCTTGAACACGGGGATTTGGTGCTTCCTTCTAGTGGGTGCTAGAGAAAACAAAGAGTTGGTGCTCTCAGCAAGTTGTAGCTTTCAAAACAGAGGTTGTAGCCTCATTATGAGTTGGTTCTCATATGTATGATAATGTAAAGAATGTAACTATTACTTATCATATAAAGAAAAAGAGGTTTTTACCCTGTATGGGTTTCCTCAAGAAATATCTGTCTTTGTGTTTCTCATATGTGTGACTGATGCTGAATTTGCCATTGTTTATTTCCCTGCATTATTGTGATTATCATTTAGTATCTCAGCAAAAAGTTTAAAAGAAGCATAATTGTTTAAGCACGGTAACAACTGATTCACCCCCCCCCTCTCAGTTGACCAACAATTGGTATCAGAGCCGACCCCCTTTTATCTAAGGGTAGATCCTAGAGCTTAAACATGTCAAGCCATGAAGGAAATTCAACCAATAAGGCCCCTCTGTTCAATGGAAAAAACTTTACCTTCTGGAAAGTTAGAATGAGAACCTACATAATGGATTTAGGTGCAGATGTCTGGGATGTAGTAGAGACTGGTTATGTAAAGCCAATTGTGCTAGCTAATAAGGATGACAAACTAGAATTTAGCTTCAACGCTAAGGCTATGAATGCTATCTTGAGTGGGCTTGCAGAAGCAGAATTTGTGAAAGTTATGCACCTAGGAACTGCCAAAGAAATGTGGGACAAACTCATTAACAGTTATGAAGGTAATGAGAAGGTAAAGGATGGAAAGCTTCAAACCTATAGAATACAGTTTGAACAAATGAAGATGAAGGAAGATGAAACTGTTGGAAAGTACTTTCTGAGAGTAGAAGAAATGGTACATGCAATGCAGGCACTTGGTGAAACAATTGGGGAACCTTCTTTAGTTCAGAAAATCTTGAGATCTCTCCCTGATAGGTTCAAC
>ML784072.1:966976-985745 GCA_009831015.1 Picea engelmannii | reverse complement strand
CTTATCCCCTCGCGAGGTTGCGTGTGGCACGATTTCCCCTCGCGCTGATCAGGCCTGACGTCTCTACGGATGGGCAGCTCACCCTCCCATCCCTCATCAAGACGTCCGCCTACCAGTCTGCGAGCCATTAATTTCGGGGCTAGTGAGCTGCTTTTGGTTCTTCGGGCCAGTGGAGTCCAAATACGGTCTTTTATTCATGGTGGAAGTTAACGCCCCCCCTTTTTTTTTCAAGGTGCCCTCCACCACCATCGTGGTCTCTTTTCCGCACATCCCCTCCCAGCAGTCCTGCAATATAATTTCATAATGTTATTTACATTCATCGACCTTCTTCATAAGGTCCATTTACAGCACATATTCATGCGTATAAGTTTTGCCATAGTCCTTGGCCAGTTCAGTTATATTTACAATCTGGGGGAAACAGGGTGTTACAATAGTTTTCTAGGCAATAGGTTTTTCCTCCTTCCATTTTATTTGCGCGACGTGCCCTTCAATACGCACTACGTGCTTCAAGGGTGCCACTCACCTCTTTTTGTTTTATTTGCAGGATGCACCCTTCAAAATGCACTACATGCTTCAAGGGTGCCACTCGCCTCTTGAATGAATTTGGTAGACGTCAAACCCCTGGAGTCAATACTCTGTCAAGTGATCTTGTGGGAGACTAAGGGCCTCTAAGGAATAAGGACCCTGCCTTATTGTGTGCCCCTTAGAATCATCGTGAGCGACTATCATAGTCTTCCCTCATGGCATCATGGGTCTTCTCGAACTAGGTAATCATTAACCTATAGTTCAAGCCACGACTGGAGTGCTAGTAGGTTGTGGTAGGGTTGTTTCCACACCTCTCCCTCAATGTCTACGGTTGTCGTATGTGACCCCTCTACTCCAAATGTGAGTCTGGTCAGAAAGATATCATCAGCCTGCATCCATCAACAAATCATGTCAGGAATAATAATCAATCATCATAACATCTAATCATATGTACATATGTCAAATCAAGAACATTCAAACCCTAACAGTCCACTCCCTGACTTGATCTGGATTCCAAGGGGTTTCATCGAAGTCTCTGCATCCTCAATGTCCAGAGTCCTGCACACTTAGGAGAACCCATTCAATAGCACTTGTCTATGTAAATACAAAAAATTAACATATCATCAAATCCACAATATCCCATAATCATAATCAAAACAACCAATATTATAATAACCTAGATCACTTGCACACAAGTGTCCTCAAAGAATAAGCTCGCTCAGTGCGTGCAAGAGCGGGATGTTACACCAATGAGGAGGCACCACATGGCACCTTCTGGAAGGTCAAATCTAGCGATTCTTCCAAAACTGGTAGTTACCACCAAATCTAGCAGCAATCCTCCAAATCTGGCGAATCTCGCTAAATATGGCTAATTGTCGCTAAGTTTGGCTATCTGTCGCTAAATTTTACGGAGTCTAGCTTATTTAGATGGGCACGAAATCGAGAAAAAGGAGTTTTTTTGGCATGCAAATCGAGACTGTATGGACTATACGGATCTGACATGGCACAACATTGGGATTTGTGACGAGGGGAGGTATCAAGGGCTTGTTCAGAAGTAGATCGACTTTATACTCAAAAGTTGCATAATTTCGAGAGGAGTTCAAAGATGGATTCTTTTTTTCATCAGAGTATCCAAAAAGAAAAGTGCCTCCAGTGCCCAAGATGTTGAGCTAAGCATAGTCGACTTTATACTCAAAAGTATCAGAATTATTTGTTCCAACCAATGGTGATGTTTTTTTTTTGTCCAAAAGTTGCATTTATGAAAGGTGGTTTTGGGATGTGTTATGTAAGCCTTTCTTTTGTATTCTTAAAGCACTGAAAATTAATAAGAACCCTTCCCCACTGAGACAAAGGCTCAGAGACATAGAAAAACTTATGCCGAACTCCGTTATAAATCTTGGTGTTATGGGTTTTTTTTTTTACTTCTTATAGGATGAAACTTATTTCATTAATATTCTTCTCTTAATTCCTAAATGGTAAATCAACTCATGCTTAAACTTAACCATATTATTTAAAAGATCATTTTCGGATCAAGTGGTATCAGAGCAGGTTGATATTTGTTTGTTTGAGTTTGCATGATTACCAGGGAAAAGATAAGTTGTGGTGAAGGCAAGCTTGTAGAAGGGGATCCATAGATTGGATCAAGAAAGAGGACATCCCAAAGTGAGAGGATGGCATTAGATGAAGGACTTTCTCAAAATGAAAGAGAGTTTCAAAGAAATTTCTTTGCCATGTTGGAGATGGTAAAAGTGTTGTATGATGATTACTTGGAACGGAAGAGATTGGTTCAAGGGGAATCTTCAAAGCAAGCCAAAAATAAAAAAGGAGATGATCCTCCTAAAACTTCTCCTTCACCTCCTTCATCTCCATCATCATATTCTTCTTCAAGTATATGTTCAACTTCTACTACAAGAAAACATTCTCATAAACATAATCCTGACATGCCATTACTTAAACTTGATGTAAAATTTGTTTTGCCTATGTATGATGGCGAAGTTAATGCTGAGAAAATTGATAATTGGGTTAGACAGATGGAGGTATATTGTAATGTGAAACAAATCAAAGATGAGGAAACCAAAATCATATTGGCATCACTTCGTCTTGAAGGCACAACTCTCATCTAGTGGAAAAGTAAGATGCAACATGGAACTCAACAAGTTGGTAAGATTTTTCCATCATGGCATGATTTTATTTCCGCACTTAGAAAACAGTTCTATCCTTTGGGGTATAAGGAAAAGGTTTTAATTGAATGGCAAAGTCTTAAGTTAAGGAAAGGAAAATCGTTGCAGGAATATACAAATGAATTTAGTAAGATGGATTTGATGTTAGATGTTCCATTGACTACACAAGAAACTCTTATGAAGTATATAGGAGGTTTTCCTGCATATATTTGTAATACAGTATTTATGCTTGGACCTACTAATATTCATGAGGTTTATGTTCAAGAAACGTATATTGAAGAATGGAAAACTAGAGTTGGTGTATCAGGGGAATCATATTCAAAGAAAGAAGGAAAAGGAAAAGGGAATGGGAAGAAAGCAAATTCAGCAACAGTGAAGGAAGATAAGCTCTCTTGCAAGAATTGCAAGAAAGAAGGGCATGATGATGAACATTGTTGGAAATTTAATCCAGAGAAGAGACTGAAGTGGTTCAAAGAGAGGAAAGGGAAGGAAAAAGTTGTAACAACAACACGATCAATAGACTTGGGATCAAATTCAAGTGATGAGTCTAAGATTACAGCAGTTGGTTTGACAGGTAAAATTGGTGATGGTATTGATTCAAGAAGTAAATTTTTTCATATAAGGGTCATAATGAAACATATTAAGATCGATACATTGATAGATAGTGGATCTCAATCTAACTTCATTTCAGAAGAAGTGGTTAAGAAATTGGGATTAAACACTAAGATGCATCACGAACCCTATTCACTAAATCGGATAAGCAAAGGTCACAAATTCCCCATAACAAAGCAATGTATCATAAAGTTTTCAATTACATCTAAGTATGTGGATGAAGTAATATTTGATGTGGTGCCACTAGAAACATGTGGAATGGTATTAGGCAGCCCTTATTTATATGCTTGCAAAGGAATATTCTTCAGGGAACAAAATCAATATCACTTAAATAAAGAGGGGACATAATATGGTGTACATTCTCATCACATAAAAGGAAATCAATCTCTTATAGCAATGGAACAATTAAAGAAGGCAACTTATGCAAGCAATACACCTATAATTGTGCCAAGTAAAGAAGTTGATCTTAAGAATGAACATGATATGGTTGTAGAATGGAAGCTCAAACATACTTTGCTTCAGGATAAATTAATGTCATGCAAGCCCTTCAAACATATTGGTTCAGTTTCAGTCAAATTTTTTATGTTATCGTTGCTAATGTTTTCTACATGGATGGTAGTGGATTCAGTAAGATGTGAACAAGTTCAAGTGGCTAACAATATGCTTTCAGTTTTCATGGTTATTATGCAATTGATTATGATGTGACAGATGCACAGGATAAATTTTAAAGACAAAGGACAAGTGGGGAGGCCTATCCCGCACTTGATGACTAGTTAATACCTTTTTGGAGGACCAAAAGGTCTTAGTGGAGAGGTGTGATCCAAATGGATCCAGGAAGACCAAAATTTAAAAAATCTCATAATCGGACGAAACCAGCGCCATTGCGTAGGGCTCATTGTACCGATTCCAGCCATATATTTTTTTTCCGAAAATGGACACCGTATGCAAAAGTTATGGCGATTTGAAGTTTAGGTTCAATAGGAAAAAAATCAAAGTCAAAGTCAATTGATGAAATCAGCAGTTTGTCATGTTGACGTTAGCATGACACGTGGCAACACCAAGAGCTGACATGTGTCAGTTATTTTTGGCGTTTTCACGTTGAGTTGGCACCATACGGAAGTGACATGTGGCATTGTACGAAAGTCACACATGGCATTGTACGAAAGTCACACATGGCAGTATGGATGTTGACGTGGCAGTATGAATATTGACATGGCATGGTGACACATGGTAGTATGGATGCTGATGTGGCAGGGTGATGTGGAAGTACAAATGCTGACATGGCATTGTACGAATGTTGATGTGGCATTATACGGATGATGATGTGGCACTGTACGGATGACACATGGTAGTTGAATAGGCAGGTTGATGTGGTCGTACGAATGACATGTGGCAGCTGACTATGCAGGGTGATGTGGCTCGGGCCAATGAATAGGTGACACATGGCCCAATGAGGAGGCACCACGTAGCACCTTCTAGAAGGCCAAATTTGGTAGTTACGCAAAAACTGGCGGTTACCACCAAATCTAGCGAGAATCCTCCAAATCGGGTGAATCTTGCTAAATCTGGCTAACTGTCACTAAGTTTGGCTAACTATCACTAAATTTGGCAGACTCTGGCTTATTTATCCCGACACGAAAATAAAAAAAAGGAGTTTTTTTGGCACGCAAATCAAGACTATATGGACTGTACGGATCTGACAAGGCGCAGGATTGGGATTTGTGTCGAGGGGAGGTACCGAGGGCATGTTTGGAAGCAGGTCGACGTTATACTCAAAAGTTGTAGAATTTCGAGAGGAGTCTGAATATGGATTTTGTTTTTACATTAGAGTAGCCAAACAGAAAAGTGCCTCCAGCGCCCAAGATTTCAAGCCAAGCATAGCCGACTTTATACTCAAAAGTCTCAGAGTTACCTATTCCAGCCAATGGTGATGAATGTTTCTGTCTAGAAGTTGTAGATATGGAAGGTGGTTTCAGGAGTTGTTATGTAAGCCTTTATTTTGTATTCTCAAAGCATTGAATATTAATAAGAAGCCTTCCCCATTGAGACAAAAGCCCGAAGACGTAGACAAACTTGTGTTGAAATCCGTTATCAATCTCGGTGTTATGGTTTGTTGTTTTTACTTCTTATATGGCTGGAACTTATTTCATTAAGATTCTTCTCTTAATTCCTAAATGGTAAATCAACTCATGTATAAAATTAACCATAGTCTTTAAAAGATCATTTTTTAATCATGAAGAGCAGTGGAGGTAAGTTGAAAAAAATCAACGAGGTTATGGGCACCTGGATTTTATTTTATTTTAATCCAAATTGTACGAAAAAACCAATATTTTTTCAAAAATAAGGGGGAAAATGCGGGGATAAGAAATGGTATGGGCATATATGTGTGTGTGAGTGTGTGTCTGTGTATCATGTTCTGTTATTTTCATTTAGCATTTATGCACAAGACACGTTGTCGACAACAAAAACAATGTTGGATTTGATGGATGCTGAAGAAACCCAACAACAACTGTGTTCTTGTTATGCATGCTCTTTGTTGTAAAAACACTTGCAAAGATGGTTTTATCGTGAAAATACTTACAAAGATGGTTTTAGAAAACTTGTCAACCAGTTGACAAGATTTCTACAAAACCTAACCCTAAAATACACCTTCAACATAATTATGTAGCAATATCATCATAAAAGCTATATACAACTAAAGTTATTTCAATTCAATATAAAGAAGGCACGATTTTAAATACATATATCAAGAGGTGGCAAATAGCACAAGGAAAGGATAGGTATCATGTACATGTTGGTAAGCCATGATCAATGGAGATTTTAAAAATGGTTGAACATTGATTTTATGTTGAAAGTGAGAAATCAAAATACACATGTCATCAATTTCCATAACAAATTAAAATATAAATTAATTTTTACTAAATAACTATTTATAAAAAATCATTTACTTTTATAAAAAACAAGTGTTTACAATTATTTCGTATAATTAAATTTCTATAAAATTACCATTTATCTTTATAAAGACACATTTACCTTTATGAAAATACATGCTCATCATGAACTATGAAAAAACCTGCTCATTGTGAATATATGTGTTGAGTTCCTAACATGCAAATTCCTTTGTCGTATTTGTTGATCACATGTGCCTCTATGAAGATGTGGTCACATTTAGCTTTGAAAACTAGTTAACATGCAAATCCTTTGTACATGTGAAAATGTAATCCTTTGTCATATTTGTTGATTTCATGTGCCTCTATGAAGATGTGCTCACATTTAGCTTTAGCTTTGAAAACTAGTTAACATGCAAATCCTTTGTATATGTGAAAATGTAAATCCTTTGTCATATTTGTTGATTCCATGTGCCTCTATGAAGATGTGCTCACATTTAGCTTTGAAAACTAGTTAACATGCAAATCCTTTGTATATGTGAAAATCTGTGTTGATGGTTGGCAAAATGTTGGATATGTGTTTGGTTAGAATATATGGTGTATATATAGAGAGCTTAAACATGTTTTTTGTTAAAATATATGGTCTATATATAGAGAGCTTAATAATGTATATAGATATATTAATATTGAAATGTAATAATATAGAAATGTAAAATGTTTGAAGAATGTATTATTAGGATTAGTTAATATTGATACAATTTTTATTTAAGGTTTAAAACATTTGTTAATTTTTTTCTTCTCTATTGTCTATTGTCATTGTCTTGAGAGTTGCTTCATTTAAATTAGGGGAACAATTTTGAGGTCTCTATTATCATTGTCTATTATCATTTTCTTGAGAGTTGCGTCATTTACATTAGGGGCACAATTTTGAGGTCATGGATGAGACGGCCTTTGTTGTCTTCAACTATTTACTCCATGTCAACACTCATGTACTTCACTACATTGTTTTTTATTTGCTTTATCAGTATGTTTACATGCCAATGTCATGTATGGGCTCTATACCATCTTAACTTTGCATCAAACATTTTACTTGTTTTATGCATGGAATTTAGACCTTGTGTTCACTAAATTAGAATCCACAACTAAAGTGATCGGTAAGAAATAATAGAGTAATGGAGGGTCAAGTGATGTGGGTAATTACAACCATTTTTCCACATGAGATAAATGTCCAATGCAAGGATGGTTTATTCACTTGAGAGCTAAGACATGATTTTCAAGTGGTACCATACTATTAACATATGTTGGAGCTTGTCATGGTTTCCACAACGATGAAGATAAATCATAGTAATTTCCTAAATTAATGCATTGAATAGCCCTACCATTCATAACTTTATGTAAGCAGTGAGTGGGCATTTTTGTCCAGTTGTTTTTGGGGGCACATTTAGGTTTGTAGACATTGGATTTCTTATTGTAATGTAAATTCATTGAAGAAGATAGCACAAAACTTGGTTCTAAGCTCAATATCTTCAATTGGTTCTAATTAGCTTTCAATTTGGGTTCTCTTGTTTCAAACACCATACTCAACTACCTCAAAGACAAGGGAAATGTGTGGACATTGGGATTCTAGTTGTCTAGAGTGGCGGCTAGGACTTCATTGCTCATATATTTGTAGGGGATGCCTTTCAATTTCCATCACAATCAAGGAGGAAATCCTGTCACTCATTTTTCCCAAGTACTTTCAGCCACAACACAAAAACACAATCTCAAGGTTGGCAACAAGCTTTACAAGTTGCCTAATCAAGTTTTTCCCATTGATGGGAGCTGAAAAGTTCTCCACAATGAGGGATTCAAGTTTATAATTTAGTTCCTTCACCTTCAAAAGTATTTTAGTTTGGATTTCCATAATTATAAGTTAGAAAGTATACCTACCCACTAAAAAAATAAATTGAATTATTCCAAATCTTCAAAATTATAAGGTTAGAAACATTACCTACCCACTATAAAAACAAATTAAATTATTCTAAATCTCCAAAATTATAAGGTTAAAAATTGTATTGCGTACAACTTGTTATAACTATTTCCTCATAATTAAACAAAATTGTAATTTTTAATTTGCTTCGACATAGACAACTCTGGTTATCCCACTATAGTCATTATGTAGTATCCCACTATAATCATTATGCATACATTTATACCTCTATTTTGGAAATTATAGAGATCATATGATGTTGGTGTGTGCTTTGACAAAAAGTTCAAACCACCCCCTAATTATGGCAATTGAAATTAAATTATTCTAAATCTCCAAAATTATAAGGTTAAAAATTGTATTGTGTTCAACTTACTATAATTATTTTTTCATCATTAAACAAAATTATAATTTTTAATTTGTTTCGACATAAACAACTCTGGTTATCCCACTAAAATCATTATGCAGTTTCCCATGATAATCATTATCATATATTTATACCTCTATTTTGGAAATTATAGAGATCATATGATGTTGATGTGTGCTTTGACAAAAAGTTTGAACTTTTTTGGCAATTGAAGCAGAAGAGTTGGTAGGATTCTGGTTATCTCGCATGTATTGGTAACCATGAGTCTTACTCTTACCTTTTTTTAATTGGAAACATTCTTTGTAGATTAACTTGAGGAGATTATAAATATAATGACATACCATGAGTCTTACTCTTACCTTTTTTTTAATTGGAAACATTCTTTGTAGATTAACTTGAGGAGATTATAAATATAATGTCCTATGCCATTAGTTTTATGCCATTCTGTTTTTTAATTATATATAAAAAGTGAGTTCTCTCACAACTTTGTAAAAAGATTTATGCAAAATTTTTTACATGGTTGTCCCTTTGACACTATGATGTAGATTAGATATTTTTTTTTAACACAACAAACAATGATGCTCAAATGACAACCATGGAATCATTAGGGAATCATTGAAACTCAACACTTTAACAACTTTATGAAGATTCGGCTTCATAGAGAGGTTAAACTCGGTTGTCATGGTTGATGTTTGGCCTTTAGGCACGTCAACAGATAAACTCGATCACACAGTTACAAAAGTCTCTAGATTCTAAATATCAATGCTTAATTGAGAAGCATTGCTAATTCTGGTGGTTAAACTTATTCACAACAATTTGACTTATGGTAATTGAATGGATTAGTAGTTTGAATTCCATAATTGTAATATAGGTTGTAGGTTTAAATAATTGGAATATAAATTGTAGTTTTAAGATTGTATGTAGGATATTTTTTTGCCAACATATTTTTTTTTATAAGTGTTTGTTTTTTTAATACTTATATCATAGTATTTATGTTTTTAATATCTACACATTATGATGTAAGCATTATGATGTAAGTGTTAATAATGTGACAATATTTTTACCATATTATCTTGTAAAAATACCTTTTAATGCAATTATATCAAATTTTTATTTATATATATTTGTATCTCCATAAGTTTTGAGTTATTAAGTTCTTTATGGACTCTAATCATCATATTCTTACCCCACACACACATATATATAATGTGTGTGAAATTAGAAAACACATTTCATTACCTTAAACAACTAAAAATCATGGACTTTGTATTGTCTTGAAGAACTCTCTTTCTTTATCATATACCTGCATATTACAATCTTCCTAAGCTCCATAAAGGAAGACTTCACATTTCTTTCAAAAACATATTTACTACCATAAGGATAAAACATTAAGCAAAGAAAAAATCTCACCAAAAACACATTAAAAACTCTCTTTAGTTCCTTCATCAATATAGAGACCTTTCATAATTTGAAATTAGGGTCTGTTAGTAACATTTCTTGTCCGAAGCACAAAAGCGATCAGGCCGGCAAGGGGCGCGATGAGCATCGAGCGTAGCTCACAAAAAAAGTTTATTTCGGGCTTAAATCAAGCAAGCGGGCAGTCTGATTCTGACGATCAGGATTCATCTAAAAGGACAGATCAACGGTTGGCGGAAAATCGCAGTTAGCGAAGTTGCACCGATGTTAGCGCAATAGATAGCGCCCATGTTTTGTGCATGAATGGATAACGACCGTTCATCCCGAAGGTCACGTGGCACGAGATCTGGTCACGTCGGCTTTTCGGCAGTCGTGAGTGCAAGGGGTGAAGGTTTTATGTCTTTGAACATTGTGAAACCCCGAACCCTAACAGCGCCGAAAACGCCGAACGCCGAAACTGGGGACTGCGACATCATGAAGCGTTTTCAGCCGTCCATCTAAAGGGGACACTTGGCAACAAATTGAGCCATCTCGATGTTTCTCCCATCGCGATTCCAAGATGCAAAGAGCAGCTCCATTATATTCCGATGCACGAGGTGTCGGGAGAGTCTCGGACCTGGGCCCACGGTGTCGTCGGGAGAGTTAAGAGTCGTCAGATCTCGAGGGACGCGTGGTGCCATATTAAGCCGTCTCGGCATATCGCTCATCACGATTTCGATCAGCAAGGATCAGCCCCTTCATACTTGCGAACGCCGAAAGCGCCTTGGGAATAGGCACGTGGTCACTTGGAGGAAGAAAGGAGCTGTGTAAAGAAGGCCAAGGCACCGAGTTCAGTTACAGAGGGGATCGTCGCGATCTCCAGGCGCCATCGGATCTGATCTCCATACTGTTTCTCGCCTGGAGTAAATGACGGCAAGAGTGGGTGGTTGAAACCTCCTTTCATTCATTAAGTGAGGGGATGGAGGGTCTGGCAAGTCGTATGTCCGAAGAGGTCCTGTGTATCAATTTTCTCAAAGAAACCATGTTGGAGTCCTCGACTCAACAGAGAAGTCTGTGCACGCTAGCCCAACACTTAATGGCTCAGCTACCCTCCTTGCAGGAGCCATGCGTAGTTAAGATGGCACTTAAAGAAAGATATCATTACGAGTTTGACTGAAGGGACACCAAGATTTGGGTGACTGGACACGCCTCCGTGAGGTGGATTTTCCTGAGTATATAGACTCAGTCTTTGTATTTTTGTAAGGATGGATGGTAGAGATGAGCTCCCGATTGTAAAGTTTTATCACAGACTCTAGTTCTCTGGTTATGCATTTACATGTAATATTTCTTGCTTAATGACAGACAGTCTCCTCACTCCATCTGGTTTTCATCTTATGCTAAGAGAGTTCGTGACCGACTGATTCGCTCGAATTATGGCAATTATGTTGTGATAAAGGATTTATTGTGGCACTATTGTTTTCTCTGGTTTTCTGCGTTTGAGCGTAAGAAGATCTTGCGTTTAGATGTATTCTTCCACAGTCTGTTAGGAACCCGATGTTTACTACAGACCTTAGCATCTCTCTGATACAAGTCTTCCCCCTACTCACCCTTACTACAACTCACTGTCTGAAGTTATCTAAGACCTCACTTGCCCATGCATGCCCAGTCTAGTTTCGAAGTTAGAACCACATATTTTTGAGTTAACCTCCATTTGATCACCCCATTAAACAAATCGTGACATAAACTGATGGGCGTCGGGCTCTGCTCCTGCTGCAATCCAGGGGTGACTTCTGACGCTAACATTTCTGGCGCCGTTGCCAGGGACGAAGTTGAAAATTTTCCACAGGATTGAACGACATTGAGCCTCTGATTCTGAAGGTGCATCGGGTATCAAAGCCTTTGAAGATTGCTACTGTGCACCTGGCGACTCCACTGGGGAGAACCTGCTCTATTAATTGTGGCTTTCAGAGGTAGGCACACGCGGTCTCATCCACAGCTACCTCTAGCTACACCTGGAACTGACCCAGAGGTGGTTCTTAGAAAAGGAAAGGCCCCTGAAGAAGAATCTTCCATCGTCGAACCAGGTAATTCGCCATCTCCTTTCGTGAGAACTCCATTTTCTCCTCCTCGGATTCTTGACCGTCCTCCTTCCGAGGTGTCCCGTTTCCTGAATTTTGGGAGTGTTTCTGCTGAGTTTTCCCCTCCTGAGCTGGGATTGGAGGGATAAATCCTTGTCACTCCCCTCTCCTCTGAAGCTGTACCTTGGCATCGACCCAGGACCACATAAGATTTCCCCACTCCTACACAAAGAGGAGCACCTACTGACTCGAGCTCGTTAGCCTTCTCCTTAAATCCCCTCTTGTTTCCCACTCCACTTCGAGACTCATTCCTAGTATCCCCTTCACGAACTCCTTCTCCTCCAAGTTCTCCTCCACCTAATATCCCTATGGCTGGTGCTAATCCCCCTCTGAATAGAATGGATGCCATAGTCGCTGCCAAATACGCCCCCTTAATCCTACCCCATCCTATGAACCCTCTCCCTACTGGAGATTACTTGAAATACATGCCCAAGTTCACTGGGGAAGGGGACATAACTGCAAAAGAGCACCTGGTTGCTTTCTATAGCTATGCAGATAACCTGAACATTGAAAACGAAGATGTTTGGATGAGAGTCTTTGTCCAGAGCCTGGATGGCGAGGTGAGGAAGTGGTTTAGAGGATTGGCCCCCGGATCTATTGCCGGGATCGAAGCCCTGGATAGTGCTTTCCTGAGGCAGTGGGGAGATAGAAAGGATTTCATGTATTACATGACATATTTCGGGTCTTTGAAGAAGATGGATGGAGAGTCTGTCTCTGACTTCTCCAAAAGATTCAATAAGATGTATAATAAAATTCCTACCAAAATAAAACCCTCAGAAGCCTCAGCCAAAATTTCTTATGCTAGTGCGTTTGGCCCCGATTTCTGTCTGTTATTGAGAGAAAGAAGAGCCACCTCCTTAGCTCAAATGCAAGATGTGTCCATAGAGATGGAATCCAATGTATTAGCAGCTGACAAACTGAGGAACAAGGCCGACGCAGAAAGAAGAAAGGGAAGGTCGGAAACCTCAACTTCTGGATCATCAGTGCCCCACCCTCAAGTGGATGAACTGACCAAAATGGTGAAGTCTCTGTCTGCAGATATGGAGAGAATGAAAGTCGAGGGGAGGCAAGCATACAAGGGCCCTCAGAACATCGAAAACAGAGGAGGTTTCAGGAAGCCAAACAATTTTGCTTCCCCGACTATGCAAAGAGAGAGGGGAAGAGACAGAGAAGACCAGAAGATTCAGGCCCCTTTTCAAAACAATTTTGTGGCTGAGCGGGAAGAAGGAGAAACAAATGAGCTTGATACTGAAATCCATTGCTTCGGAGACACTCCTCCTTTTCCTCATCTCACTCAATCAGCCTACGATGAGTCTCTCATGGACAGTCAACTAAATGAACTAAGCAAGGGAGACAAGACTAGTGGCGGCCTAGGCAGGTATGACCCGAGGTCTCAAAAGAAGACAGTAGCACCTGAGGTCCCTGAGCAGTCCACTAGAACAGAGAGGCCTGCCAATGAAGTAGCAAACGGTCACATAGGTAAGAAGCCCCAGCCCCTCTCTCCCATAGTTCAAAGTCATGTTCCCGAAATAAGAGAAATCCCGAAGCTTACATCTTCTTTTAATTTCGAGCATGAAATTCAAAAAATCAGAATCCCTGTGCCCCTGACAGAATTGATTAAACAAGAAGGGTTCAAGAAACGCTTTTTTGAGATTTTATAGTCTGAGGTCTCCTGCCTTCCCATGGACTTCATTAATTTACAAGATGAAAATCCTGCAGTTATTTTAGGTCCTATGGTAGAAGATATAAATGACTCATCCCCTCCCTTCTACACTTCCTTGAACATACATGACAAGGTACTGCACAACTTCTTGATGGATTCAGGGGCTTCTCATAACCTTATGCCTAAAACTGTCATGGAAGAATTAGGTTTGGAAGTCACCCGAGCCTATCATGACCTCTATTCCTTCGACTCCAGGAAAGTTCAATGTCTCGGGGTTATCAAAGACCTGGTCGTGACCTTGTTTCAGTTGCCCATGAAAAGTGTGGTCATGGATATTGTAGTGGCTGATGTCCCCCCCAAGTTCAGTATGTTGTTATCATGATCTTGGATAAAAAGACTGGGGGGAACCTTGCAGATGGACCTCACATATGCTTCTATCCCAGTGTTTGGAGGAGAACATAGGAGACTATATAGGGAAGCCCAACTGGCCTATATAATCAGTGATGAAGCCAATCCTACCAACCATCCAATTTTCGCCTTGGACACTGATTTAGGTTCCAGTTTACTGCAACTCACCCATGCTCCCGAGCCTCCTCTTGAACTAAAAAAGTAGCCCACCTCTCCTCGTGAACTTCCTCCTTCCATCACCCCTGTTTGGAAAATGTTTTTTGATGGAGCCTGTTCCAGGGAAGGCGTTGGTGTTGGGGTGTTTTTTATGTCACCTGCCCAGGAAACTATATCTCTGTCATACAAATTAGAATTTGAAACCACCAACAATGTGGCAGACTATGAAGCCCTTGTCCTGGGGTTAAGAGCCGCAAGGGAAATGGGAATTCAGGAGGTAGCAGTGTTCGGTGATGCAGAGTTGGTGGTCCAACAGATTAGAAGTGCTTATCAGGCTAAGCACCCTCGGCTCAGGAATTACAGGAATGAAGCATGGGACCTAATTGACAACTTCTTCTCAGCCTTCAATATCTCTTTTATTCCAAGGGAGGACAATGCTGTGGCCGATTCTTTAGCTGTCTCAGCCAGTTTTCTCAAAGTTCCTCTGCCGCCTATGGTCAACTCTGATGTTGAAATAAAATATAGGCCCTCTGTACTGGACAATGTCAAGCATTGGAAGGTATTCGAAGATGATCTGGAAATCGAGAAATTTCTCCAATCTGTTGATGAATTTTTTGCGTTGCACATTGATTAGGATCCTGACACAGAAGGTGACCCTCACCCTAAGGTGTTTTTGAATAAAATTGCTAACCACCAGATTATTCAGCTACCTAGCAATCACATTCTAAGGGGACTTATTCCTTTAGAAAGATTGTTCAATGGGAATTATGTGGCAGTAAAGGGTAGGGTTTCGGACGAAGATGCTGGTACAGCCAAGTGCAACATTGGCACACTGGAGGAGCCTAAGTTTGTCAAGCTGTCAAGCAGTTTGACCATGGAGAAAAAGGTCGAATATACTGAGTTGTTGAGAGAGTTTGTTGATGTGTTTGCATGGACCTACGAAGACCTCAAGATGTATGACACGTCTGTCATTGAACACAAGATCCCACTGAAGGAAGAGGCTAAGCCATTTAGGCAGAAGCTAAGACAGATAAATCCCATGTTGCTGCCTGTTATGGAGAAAGAAGTAAAGAAGTTGTTGGAGGCCCAGATCATCGTCCCCCTGAGATATTCTGAATGGGTGGCCAATTTGGTTCTGGTAAGGAAGAAAAGTGGAGAGATCAGGATTTGTGTCGACTTCATAAACCTAAACAGGAGCTCAAAGAAAGACAATTATCCCCTGCCCAACATGGAGCACATATTACAGAAGGTAACCGGTGCATCTAGGATTTCCATGATCGACGGTTTTTCTGGCTATAATCAGATATCGATCATGCCTGAAGACAGAGAAAAGACGGCCTTTACCACTCCTTGGGGCACATTCATGTATGCCAAAATGCCTTTTGGGTTAATGAATGCAGGAGCCACATTTCAGCGAGCCATGGACATAGCCTTTATCGGAGAAAAAGATCAGTTCGTGGTGATCTTTCTGGATGACATAACAGTTTTCTCCAAGTCTGACAAAGAGCACCACTGTCACCTGAGAAAGGTTTTCTCAAAATGTCGAAGGTCCGGCCTTTCTATAAACCCCAAGAAGTCTTTGTTGGAGGAGGGGAAGCTATTAGGCCATATAGAATCAGCAGAAGGAATGAGGATTGATCCTAGCAGAGTGGAGGCAATTCGGACCCTGTCGCTTCCCAGGTCGAAGAAGGAAGTTCAGGTCTTTTTGGGGAAGATTAATTTTCTAAGGAGATTCGTCTCGAATTTCGTTGAGCTAGTGAAACACATTACAGCCATGCTCAAGAAGGGAAATGAAGTGAAATGGACCGCTGAACCCAGGGAATCTTTTGTCTGAATAAAAAAAGCATTGACTAAGGCACCAGTGCTGATCAGTCCTGACTATTCGAAAGATTTCCTAATTTTCTCTTTCGCCTCTTTTGATGCAGTAGCAACGGTCTTGTTGCAGAGAAATGAGGAAGGGCGAGAGCAACCCATTGCCTTCTTCAGCAAGGCATTAATAGATGTAGAGGTCAGATATGAAATCATGGAGAAGCAGGCCTATGCCTTAGTAAAAGCTCTTAAATCTTTCAGGGTCTATGTCCTGCACTCAAAAGTGATTACATACATTCCTTCATCCTCTGTGAAGGACATCCTTGTACAGCCCGACATCGATGGGAAGAGGAGTAAATGGATAGCCAAAATCCTAGAATTTGACCTAGAAATAAGTCCTACCAAATTGATCAAAGGTCAGGGTTTAGCCAAGTTGTTGGCTGAAGCCAATTGCCAAGCCTTGGGGATAAGTTTCATCAACGAATGCTCGGGAATCCAGCAAGGTCGGTTGTCTGAAAGAGACCCTCAAGGGGAGCCCCCATTGGCCCGATGTCCTTGGTATAAGGATGTCATATACTTCCTACAGGAGCTGCGGCCTCTAGATGGCCTGTCGGGAAACAAAGCAAGAGCTCTGAAGCTCAAGGCGGTCAGATATTGCCTTATTGATCGAATCTTATACTGGAAAGACCCCCTGGGTGTACTTTTAAAATGCATGGATCCACAAGAGGTCGATAGAATCATGGTTGAATTTCACAGCGGCCTATGTGGAGGGTACCATTTCTGGAAAGCCACAGCCCACAAAATCCTTAGGGCTGGATACTACTGGCCCACCGTATTCACTGACGTCTGCAGAAGGGTCTGGGCTTGTATCAAATGTCAAAGATTTTCAGGAAATCAACAGCTCAAGTCTCTGTCTCTACAGCCTGTGGTTGTTTCGGGACCCTTCCAGCAATGGGGCCTAGATTTTATTGGATAAATCCACCCTGCTTCCAGTGGGCAGCACAGGTGGATCCTGACTGCCACAGACTTCTTTACCAAATGGATTGAGGCCATCCCCACCAGGAATGCTTCCCACAAAGTAATTATTGGATTCTTGGAAGACCTCATCACAAGATTCGGTTGCCCGAGAAATATCGTTATAGATAATGCAACCTCATTCAAAGCCGAACCATTGGTCAAATTTTGTGAGCAATTTGGAATCAAGATGATTCACTCCACTCCATATTATCTAGAGCGCAATGGTTTAGCAGAGTCCTCCAACAAAAGCCTAATAAGGATCATCAAAATATTGTTGGAGGATAACAAAAAGTCTTGGAATTCGAAGTTGAAGTTCGCTCTATGGGTCGATCGAGTGACCACAAAGAGATCCATAGGCATCTCTCCTTTCCAGCTAGTTTATGGAAAAAAAGTTGTCTTTCCTTCTCAGCTAGCCATTCCCATAGCGAAATTCTTCCAAGATTATCAAAAAGAGCCCAATGATATGATCCGAAGAATTCATCAGCTGGTAGAAGTCCAGCATGCCAGAGAACAGGTAATGATCAGAGTTCAGAACCACCAACAAAGGATCAAGCAGGTTTTTGATAAAAAATCCAAGAAGGGGGAGTTCCAGGAAGGAGACCTGGTAATGAAATGGGATGCTCCTAAAAAAGATAAGGGAAAACACGGCAAATTTGAAGCCCTGTGGATCGGGCCCTTCAAGATCTCTGAAGTTTTCTCAAATAACACCTACAGGTTGCAGGATTTGGAGGGTGAAGAAGTTTTCAACAGCCCAGTAAATGGGCATTTCCTTAAAAAATGTTTTGTCTGAGCCTTCAGTGGCTCCTATGTTTTGTAAATATTTTCCTTTATGTTCTTTGTTTTTACTTTTATTGTTTCGGCTTAGTAAATGACTCCATGGCCCAACAGCAAGGCACTGGAACTGCAAAATGAGTCCTTAGAGCATCACAGGGACGACTCTATCCCCCATGGAGCCTAATGTTAGTAACATTTCTTGTCCGAAGCACAAAAGCGATCAGGCCTGCAAGGGGCGCGATGAGCGCCGAGCGCAGCTCACAGAAAAAGTCTATTTTTGGCTTAAACCAAGCAAGCGAGCAGTCTAATTTTGACGATCAGGATTCATCCAAAAGGACAGATCAACGGTTGGCGAAAAATCACAGTTGGCGAAGTTGTGCCGATGTTAGCGCAATAGATAGCGCCCATGTTTTGTGCATGAATGGATGACGACCATTCATCCCGAAGGGCACGTGGCACGAGATCTGGTCACGTCGACTTTTCTGCAGTCGCGAGTGCAAGGGGTGAAGGTTTTATGTCTTTGAACATCGCAAAACCCCGAACCCCAACAGCGTCGAAAACACCAAAACTGGGGCCCGCGACATCACGAAGTGTTTTCAGCCGTCCATCTAAAGGGGACACCTAGCAGCAAATTGAGCCATCTCGGTGTTTCACCCATCGCGACTCCAAGACGCAAAGAGCAACTCTGTTATATTCCGATGCGCGAGGTGTCGGGAGAGTCCCAGACCTGGGCCCACGGTGTCGTTGGGAGAGTTAAGAGCCGTCAGATCTCGAGGGACGCGTGGTGCCAGATTAAGTCGTCTCGGCATATCGCTCATCGCGATTTCGATCAGCAAGGATCAGCCCCTTCATACTCGCGAACGCCAAAAGC
>ML784072.1:929905-946179 GCA_009831015.1 Picea engelmannii | reverse complement strand
GCTTTTGGCGTTCGCGAGTATGAAGGGGCTGATCCTTGCTGATCGAAATCGCGATGAGCGATATGCCGAGACGACTTAATCTGGCACCACGCGTCCCTCGAGATCTGACGGCTCTTAACTCTCCCAACGACACCGTGGGCCCAGGTCTGGGACTCTCCCGACACCTCGCGCATCGGAATATAACAGAGTTGCTCTTTGCGTCTTGGAGTCGCGATGGGTGAAACACCGAGATGGCTCAATTTGCTGCTAGGTGTCCCCTTTAGATGGACGGCTGAAAACACTTCGTGATGTCGCGGGCCCCAGTTTTGGTGTTTTCGACGCTGTTGGGGTTCGGGGTTTTGCGATGTTCAAAGACATAAAACCTTCACCCCTTGCACTCGCGACTGCAGAAAAGTCGACGTGACCAGATCTCGTGCCACGTGCCCTTCGGGATGAATGGTCGTCATCCATTCATGCACAAAACATGGGCGCTATCTATTGCGCTAACATCGGCACAACTTCGCCAACTGTGATTTTTCGCCAACCGTTGATCTGTCCTTTTGGATGAATCCTGATCGTCAAAATTAGACTGCTCGCTTGCTTGGTTTAAGCCAAAAATAGACTTTTTCTGTGAGCTGCGCTCGGCGCTCATCGCGCCCCTTGCAGGCCTGATCGCTTTTGTGCTTCGGACAAGAAATGTTACTAACATTAGGCTCCATGGGGGATAGAGTCGTCCCTGTGATGCTCTAAGGACTCATTTTGCAGTTCCAGTGCCTTGCTGTTGGGCCATGGAGTCATTTACTAAGCCGAAACAATAAAAGTAAAAACAAAGAACATAAAGGAAAATATTTACAAAACATAGGAGCCACTGAAGGCTCAGACAAAACATTTTTTAAGGAAATGCCCATTTACTGGGCTGTTGAAAACTTCTTCACCCTCCAAATCCTGCAACCTGTAGGTGTTATTTGAGAAAACTTCAGAGATCTTGAAGGGCCCGATCCACAGGGCTTCAAATTTGTCGTGTTTTCCCTTATCTTGTTTAGGAGCATCCCATTTCATTACCAGGTCTCCTTCCTGGAACTCCCCCTTCTTGGATTTTTTATCAAAAACCTGCTTGATCCTTTGTTGGTGGTTCTGAACTCTGATCATTACCTGTTCTCTAGCCTGCTGGACTTCTACCAGCTGATGAATTCTTCGGATCATATCATTGGGCTCTTTTTGATAATCCTGGAAGAATTTCGCTACGGGAATGGCTAGATGAGAAGGAAAGACAACTTTTGTTCCATAAACTAGCTGGAAAGGAGAGATGCCTATGGATCTCTTTGTGGTCACTCGATCGACCCATAGAGCGAACTTCAGCTTCGAATTCCAAGCCTTTTTGTTATCCTCCAACAATCTTTTGATGATCCTTATTAGGATTTTGTTGGAGGACTCTGCTAAACCATTGTGCTCTAGATAATATGGAGTGGAGTGAATCATCTTGATTCCAAATTGCTCACAAAATTTGACCAATGGTTCGGCTTTGAATGAGGTTGCATTATCTATAATGATATTTCTCGGGCAACCGAATCTTGTGATGAGGTCTTCCAAGAATCCAATAATTACTTTGTGGGAAGCATTCCTGGTGGGGATGGCCTCAATCCATTTGGTAAAGAAGTCCGTGGCAGTCAGGATCCACCTGTGCTGCCCACTGGAAGTAGGGTGGATTTCTCCAATAAAATCTAGGCCCCATTGCTGGAAGGGTCCCGAAACAACCACAGGCTGTAGAGGCAGAGACTTGAGCTGCTGATTTCCTGAAAATATTTGACATTTGATACAAGCCCAGACCCTTCTAAAGACGTCAGTGAATACAGTGGGCCAGTAGTATCCAGCCCTAAGGATTTTGTGGGCTGTGGCTTTCCAGATTGTCTAAATGCTCGTTTTATCAATCGAAGATTCACTACTTAGGGAATGTCATCTCCGGTGAGGGTATCGTTGTGCATCTAGAAAAGGTAGAGGATATTATGGAATGGATTACACCAAATAATGTCCCCAAAGTGCGTAGCTTCATGGGTTTAGCAAGATAGTATCAACGGTTCGTTGAGGGTTTTTCAAAGATAACAAATTCGATCACATAATTGCAGAAGAAGAACAGGAAGTTTGTTTGAACTGAGAAATGCACGAAAGCATTTCAGAGGCTCAAGGTGATGTTGACAACACCGATACTAAAGGTCCCTAACATGGATGTGGACTTCTTGGTATGCTCTCATACATCCAAAGAAGGCTTAGGCGGAGTCTTGATGCAAGACGGTCGAGTGATCGCTTACATCTCGAGAAATTTGAGAAGGCATGAGGAGAACTATGTGACGCATGATTTGGAGTTGTTAGCCATTGTTTATGCCTTGAGATTTTGGAGACACTACCTTATTGGATAAAAATTCAAACTAAAAATGGACCACTGTGGACTACAACACATCTTTATGCAAAGTGACTTGAACAAGCGACAACGATGTTGGTTAGAATTGCTTATCAAGTACTATTTCAAGATTACTTACATAAAGGGAACAATGAATAGAGTGGTAGATGCGTTGAGTCGGAGACCACACATATTTTCAGTGATGCCTCTTTATATGTATCTACATGAAAAGATCCTAACTTTACAATGTTACGATGACTAGTACAAAGAGGTCAAGGATTTTATCGGACAAAACACAATGACGGATTACTGAGATTTAAAATTCGAATTTACCTACCACCCAATGACGAGTTGAGGATTCTGATCCTAAATGAGGCTCACAGAGCAATGTACATGGCTCACCCAGGAGTCACGAAGATGAGGGAAGACCTTAAACCCTTATTCTTCTGGAAAGGAATGAAGGCAAACATAGTCAACTTCGTGGCAAGATGTCTAGAATGTCAGCAGATGAGGCTGAACATAGACATTCGACAGGATTACTACAGTCGCACACTATTATGGAATCGAAATGGGAGGTCATTTCGATGGATTTCATTGTTGGATTTCCACTGATGACAAGGAGACATGACTCGATTTTTGTGGTAGTCGACACTCTGACAAGGTGTGCTCATTCTATTGTTGTGCGTACGACGTATCAGGCACCTGACATAGCTAGAGTTTTCATCAATGAGATTGTGAGGCTGCATGGCGTGCCTAAGATGATTATATCCAATAGAGGATCGATGTTTACATGACGATTTGGACTAGTTTCCAAGAGGCCTTGGGAACCCAACTTAACTTTAGTATCGCGTATCACCTGGAGACAAACGAGCAGAAAGAAAGAACAAACCAAAACTTGGATGATATGTTGCGTATGTATGTTATGGAACAACAAAGGTGTTGGGAAGAGTTCTTTCCACTGGTAGATTTTTCATACAACAAAAATTATCAAAGAACCATTAAGATGGCGCCTTTCAAGTTTCTTTATGGGCGACCGTGTTGGATGCCTTTGAGTTGGGATCGGCTTGAGGATAGGGTCCTGGAGGGACCAGAAGTGATCCAAGAAATGGAATATCAAATGCAAACAATAAGACAAAGGATAAAAGAAGCGCATGATCGACATAAGAGTTATGCCGATGTGCATCGTGTCGATCGTAGTTACGAAATTGGCGATCGAGTCTTCTTGCGGGTGAAACCGCATAAGAGTTCGATCAAGTTTGGAAAGGGTGCTAAACTCTCTCCTAGGTTCATGGGACCTTTCGATATTGTGGAAAAGAAGGGGCCTGTGGCCTATCGAATAACCTTTCCTGATTCTTTGAGGCATATGCACGATGTTTTTCACGTATCTATTTTGAGACATTATGTTAATGATCCTGCACATGTTATTGACATGAGTAGCTTGCAGGTATTGGACGAGGGTGCTCTCACAGAGGATCCAATCCACATCCTGGACCATCTCATCTAATAGCTACAACGTCGAACAATAGAATAGGTCAATCTCCAGTGGGACAACTATAGTCCGCACTCGACGACCTAGGAGGACGCATACGATATGCGTTAGCAGTTTTCATTTTTGTTGATAACTAGACCTATGGTATTCTGATACACTTCATTTCGGCACTTACATATTGTGAATTTTCAGGACGAATTTTAAAACAAGAGGGGGTGTATGTAACATCCCACTCTTGCGCACACTGAGTGAACTTATTCTTTGAGGACACTTGTGTGCAAGTGATCCGGGTTATTATACTATTGGTTGTTTTGATTATGATTATGAGATATTGTGGATTTGATGATACGTTATTTTGTTGTATTTACATAGACATGTGTTATTGACTGGGTTTTCCTAAGTGCGCAGGACTTTGGATATTGAGGATGCAGGGGAATCGATGAAACCCCTTAGACTCAGGATCGAGTCAGGGAGTGGACTGTTAGGGTTTGAATGTTGTTGATGTGACATATGTACATATGATTAAATGTTATGATGATTGATTATTATTGATGACATGATTCGTTGATGGATGTAGGCTGACGATAGCTTGTCGACCAGACTCACATTTGGACTAGAGGGGTCACGTATGAAAACCAGAGACATTGAGGGAGAGGTGTGGCAACAACCTTGCCACAACCTACTAGTACTCCCACCGTGGCTCAAAATGTAGGTTAACGATTACCTAGTTAGAGAAGACCCACAATGCCGTGAGGGTAGACTATGACAGTCTCTCACGATGATTCTAAGGGGCGCGCAATAAGGAAAGGTCCTTATTCCTTAGAGGCCCTTAGTCTCCCAGAAGATCACCTGACGGAGTATTGACTCCAGGGGTTTGACGTCTACCAAATTCATTCAGGAGGCGAGTGACACTCTTGGAGAACATAGTGCGTCTTGAAGGGCACGTCGCGCAAAGAAAACATAAAGAGGCAAGTGGCACCCTTGGAGCACGTAGTGCGTCTTGAAGGGCACGTTGTGCAAATAAAATGGAAGGAGGCGAGTGGCACCCTTGGATCATGTAGTGCATCCTGAAGGGAACACCGTGATTTTAACTAGCAAGTAAATAAACCCAGTGCCTAGAAAACTATACCTCCTTAGGACCTAGTCGGCCTTAAAATAAATGATGTGATAAGTAAAGTTTAATGACAAATTTTCCCTTAAGAACTATCGCCAAGCCTAGTGAATTGAAAACCTAGGTCTGAGTAGAACCTTAGAACCAAAAAAAAAAACTAATTAGACTTATAACCAGATTAAAGTGGAAATTTTAATTCCCTAAGGTTCTTTTTATAAAATTTAATTCACTAAGATTCTTTTTATAAAATTTCAATTCATTAAAGGTTCTTTTATAACTAATAAGAGAAATTCAAACTTTAATTATTAAAGTAAAAAATATAATGGAGGATTAAATTCATAAAAAGAGTAATTGGTTTTTTTTGTCTAAACTTGCTATTCTGAACTTAGTAAAAAAATAAAAGAAAAGGGAAACTAAAAGAAAAAGGGAAACTTAAAGAAAAGGGGAAACTTAAAAGAAAAAGGGGAATGTTTAACTTAGTAAGGAATCTAGCCTTGGAACTTTCTATTTATGAACTCAACTAGGAATTAAGTAACGTGTAAGTCATTTAAGAATTGAACTCAACTAGGAATTAATTAACGTGTAAATCATTTAAGAATTGTAAGGGGATATTGGGACAACGAGGAACGTTTTTAGGAACGCTTTTAGGTGGATGAGGGAAATATGAATATTTAACCAATTAATAAAATTAATTTTCTGGTGCAACTAGGGGATCGGGCGACATGTGTACGGGGGAGTTTTTTCAAAATTAATTAAATAAAAAGAGAATCTAATGGCGGTTTTGGGAAACTAATGACTAAGAAAACTCTATAAAAAGGATGGTAGAGGAGGAGTGTGGATCACATATGACTTGCGTAACATTACACTGCTGAAATTTCATCTCGATTGAACTTATCTTATGGGAGTTGGGATACCCATCTCGGGTAATGAGTGGTAGCTCGACCTTGCGAGGCAAGCTAGGTGCTAGCATTCTCTGGTATTGTGTGCGTGGCCCCTTTGCGGCTCGAGGGGCTTAGGGGGAAGAAGAGTACTCCTAGCATTGGCTGGGAGGTGCCGGTGATGTCACATCGGTTGGCAAGTAGATGGAGTGCCCGTGGGACAATGAATTAAGAGCATTCACAATTGGCTACGGTACACATGTGCATAATTGTATTAATTAATAGCTCAATTTCTTGTTGATGCATTTCCTTATTGTCGAAATCTCGCTTGCGTAGATGCGGTTAAAAGAAAAAGACTTGTTTAGTTATGCATAAGAATTTTCATCTGGGCGATAGTACACCGTGTGAATTTGCAAGAGGGTCTCTAAATTTCTGGTTCTGAGCCTTGCTTTATTACTACGTTTTGTATGCCTTGATAGTGTTTTTTTATTTTATTTTATTATTGGTTCTCCACGAAGAAGGTTAGGGTGCAGATTTGTATCTTTATCTTTTGTTCTTATCATTTCAGTTATTAGTCCGCATCTGAGCTGTCGGCTAGGAGCTTAATCAACTATCTTTCACTTCGGTGTTAAAGATTTAGATTCAAATTCCCTGCTTTCCTATGCATGGATAATGAGTGAAGGATGTTTTCTCTGCTTGGCCAATTCCTTACTCTGTACAATGAAATTTCCTCCTTATTGCTCAACCATCTGTTGGTCCCTTCCTCAGAAAAATCGTGTTACCCACCCATCGATTTATTGAGCATGATTCGCTGCGTTTCATTACTATATTTTGTTTACTGTGTGAATGACAGCGTTGTGCTTACTGTATACATTTATTGCATTTTTATTACTGTGTGCGACTTACTCGTCTTCTCTATTTTATTATTTTTATGGCAGTTCTTTTATGTTTTGATGACGGTTAGATTAGCACCATGATGGCCGAGTAAATTTATTGCTTGAACAACGTGTTCATTTACCCCATTTCCAGTTTTTGTCAATCATTAATAACATAAGTCCATTGGTTCTTTTTATTTTTTTTCTAGAAATATTGAAATCAAATTTACTTTGATTTTCTATTTTTAATGATATAAACTGGGAGACTGGTTACAACTGAGTAAATTTATTTAATGTTCCAAAATTTTCTCAATATATCACAACATTTCTATATTCATCCACTGTATCGAACGATGCTCGAACATTCACAAAATTTCTAGATTTATTCACTGTATATAAGATTGCTCAATTCGTTCACTGTATCAACATTCTAGATTCATTCACTGTCTCGAAATTTCTAGATTCATTCACTGGATCAGACATTTCTAGTTTCATTCACTATATCGAAGATTGTTCAATTCATTCACAACATTGAATATTTAATTCAACTCTGGATTATTTGGAATACACATATTCTTAGTTTTGTTGGCATTGTTGTAGTAACAACCACATGAGGGATTGGCCATTGTTGGCTAAATCATCGTGGGCATGCACAAGTAACCATGTAGATGTGTTCTTTTTATAAATTATCTACTGGGTTGTTCATAAACGCAGTTATGATATTTAAATCCCATGAGCTTCATCTTCTTCCACAGTGTATGCCATTAACAATTGGATGAAGAAGCTCAGTCGAGGAGGTTTACAGAGTGGGTGTGCCATCAATAGAGCATGAAGCCAAACTGAATATTTCATTCACTACTCGATCTGTTCCTCAAACGGGTAGTAACACATCACTCATCTTTGTGTATGTATATTCTAAATTCAGAACCTTAGTGACTCACCCCATCCATCAATATTAACCGTGATCATACTTACCATTGTGGTCGACCGAGATGCAGACATGCAAGTGCCCAACACGACGCAGAGAAGTCCAACCATTAACATGAGGGACCCTTGACTTGCAGAAAACAAAGATCATTTGAAAAAATTATCAATTCCAGTCACAGAAAACGTAAGCCCTTTTCTCCAATTACAAACCAGTCAAAATTACCATGCCATGTTCATCCTGATGTCTTTTCTACAATAAATGGTGAACATTGGTATAAAAATGGATTCTGGAACAATTTCGGTAAATAAATGACCCCCAGAAAAACCCGTGATTCCTTATGTGACATAAACCCCTATTTGAACGCTGGCCAGAACTCTCTAAAATGAAATTGCACTTGAAAATCGAGATTGAGGAAATGTTTTCTAATAAATTGATTCGCGCATACTTCATCAAATTTATTGTCATTTGAGCTCTTTAGTAGTAATTTAATTGAATGTAGGACATAACTGTTTTAAAAGGATATGGTTTCAATGATGGCCATGATCCTTACTACAATTAGATTAATTGTTTTTATATGTCAATGGTTATATATATATGTCTTACGACTTATGCAAACAATAGATTAATTGTTTTTTTTATATAGCAATTGTTTATTTATCAATCTTTTAAATTATGCCACAATATATTAAATGTTGCAATGGTAATATATTAATGGCTTAATTGCATTGGTAATAGATTACATGATTAATCGCAATGATAATAGTTCACTCATTCCCACTTAGTCATAATGATTAACATTTAATGGTTTATGGTTTATGGTTTATTTGTGTAATAGTTTAATAGCTTGCGCAAGATTAATGGTTGAGGGTTTAATAATTTTATTATCTAAATCGATTAATAGTTTAACAGTTAATTGGTTACTATGCGCCTTGTGACTTAAGTTGAATTGTAAATGGTGGTTGGTCATAGTTGTTACACCACACATGATTTCCTTGTAGGAAACAAGAAATCCTTTGGTTAGTTGTGCAATTTAATTTTGAATGATGTCACCTTGTGTCTTGTCGACTTGTTGATTGGGTGCTTGGGTAGTGTCTTCGTGTATTTATTGACATATAATCCGGTCTCCTAGTGTGAGGGATTTAGCTTGGGATAAAGGTCTAGATATGTTATGTTGTGCCATGGTTACTATCACGCCTATTGCCTTGTGCCGACATGATTCTTGATGAGGGGATCATTGCACGCCCTAATGGATAGATGCAAATGATAACCTGGCCCGAGTCTTGTGCTTCCTGATGTGGGCGTATGGTTCATTGTAATTGATGTTGGTACTTGGTTCTGTAACGCCTTAATGCGATTGGTTTTGTGAACAATAAGGGTTTCTAGTTATTGGTCGTCGAAGCCGTTGTGTTGGGTTTGTTGATGTTTTCATTTAGATTGTAAGTGTTGTCTTGCTTGTGTCGGGCAGGTAGTCGTTTTTATCTGTCTATTGATTACTGCATGTTTCATCCAATTGCATGATGTGCTAGTATGTTGGGTTGTTGTTGTCTGTTGCTTGATCAACGTGTGTTGTGTTCGTCGTCAAGTTGTGTTGATTAATTGTTGTCGTTGTTGCCTACTTGCTAAAAAAAAATATTTCACTTGCTTTGTGTCGCATGTAATCGTAATGATTGGGGTCATTACAATTGGGCCACGTGTCACCTCTTCATTGGCCCAAGCCACGTTACCCTGCACAGTCAACTGCCATGTGTCATCCATACAACCACGTCAACCTTCCCAATCAGTTGCCACGTGTCCTCCGTACAGTTCCACATCATCGTCCGTACAATGCCATGTCAGCATCCGTACAGTACCACATCAACATCCATGCTTGCACATCACCCTGCCTTGTCAGCATCTATACTACCATGTGTCACCCTGCCACATCAACATCCATACTACCACGTGTCACTTTCATACATTTCCACCTATCACTTCCATATGGTGCCAACTCATCCTAAAAATGCCAAAAATGACCGACACATGTCAGCTCCTGGTGCTACCACGTGTCATGCTAATGTCAACATGACGTACTGCTGATGTCATAAGTTGACTTTGACTTTGACTTTTTTGTTTATTTGACCTGAACTTCATATCGCCATAACTTTTTCATACAATATCCATTTTCGAAAAACAATATATGGCCGGAATCGACACGACGAGACCTACAAAATGACACTATTTTCGTCCAATTATGAGAACTTTGAAATTTTGGCCTCCCTGGATCCATTTGGATCACTTCATGAAGCTTCCTCCAAGCACCTCATTGATTTTCTACAACTTATCTCCACTACTCTTCGTGCAACTTCCTCCGTGGTTTCTCAGGGTTCCATCTACCAAATTTAGCGAATGAGACTACCAAGATAGACTTTTCGTAATCCATATCCGTCGTGTATCCAAGATCCATCAAATCCATATAGATTTCATTGTAAATTGATGTTGATACAAAGCTCGAGGTTGAGTGCATCACAAGACACATTTACTCATACAAACATGGAGGTTGAGTGCATGAAAAGGCACATTTACTTGATGTAGATCTGAATTAAATATTGATAACCAACTGGCTTTTGAGTGCAATGGAAAATTACAAGATGGGGGTAGATGAGATGGGGGTATATGGGGGTTGAGTGTATCGCATGAAAACATTCCATGTCCATGGATTTAACGTAGTCTCCTGCACTTCTTTCTCTGTTTTCATGAATGTGAAATTCTCTTTGTTTTCCTCTATGTGAAAATGGTTGCGTGATCTCTCTTTTTATTTATTTTACCTTAGGGTCCTCAAATTTGGCGTAGGTCTAAAGAAATTGTGGTCTTCTCAACTTTGGAATGGGTCTAAAGAAATTGTGTTTCTTCATTATTGTTTTCTTCCATATATAGGTAAATTTCTCACCTTTTCTTGCTCTATTCCCATTCTTTCTCTGTTTAACTAGATATTCATACCATTTATCATACATGTTTCATATTTATATGTAGAAATATAATACAATTTCTATAGTAAAATTTTTATTACAACCAATAAACTCTCTTTTAATATCCAATATTTCTTTCGCTCATCTACGCTTTCAAACTCCTTGATTTAGGGTTTTAGTTTATTTCACCATCTTATTCATTTTATAATGGGTTGGTAAAATTTGTCCTGTAACCATTTGATAACATGGAGGGCATTGACTATTTATAGTTAACAAGGTTTTAATATAACATCAATGCCACATCCTCTGGAAGCAACCCTCCATGGTTGCTTGCATATACAACGCAAACCTTCCAGCAATACATACACACAAATCTATAAAATTAAGAATGACCGTGCCTATAACTCCATTAAACTAAACTAAGCACCTTCCATGGATTATATACTCATTGTGTATGTATATCAGATATACAATATTTATATTGTATCAGATATAGATCTCAGTGTCTACATATCAATATTATATGCCAAAGAAAAGACATCCCAATGCATGCACACCTCCTTAGCAGAGATCCCAAGTAGGCATAATGCCATGAGAAGCTTACGTACTGTTATAAACACCATGATGTATTTCATCCAAGATTGTGATATTAGGCCTACGCCTAGATCCATTATGTTTATGATTAAAAAATTAAGTTGAAACTCCTCTCTTTTCTTCAATTCCTTTACACAAAAACAGAGAAAGTATTAGTCTAGCAATCAATAAATTCATACCAAAAGGACTATAGACAGAACATATCAAAAATAACTTAAATCATTTCAAGATCGACACACTGTTATTAAGAACAAACAACATTACTAGAACTGCATAATCAACACATACTTGATTATTGCAAGGAAGAGGTATACAATTTTTGAGCCCTTGATGTTGTAGACAAATATGTGTCTGATCAACCCTTCATTTTTATTTTTCCTCTTTTTATTGAGGAGGAGGACTGTCTCCCAGACACAACCAACAACAACAAATGTAGTAAAAGTTGCATCAAAAGACCATATCTGTTAGTAGTAAACCAAAATCAAACCACCAAAAAACTAATCCAACAAAATTAAAATTTCAAGGGTCTCATCATAGGATAATGCCCAATTAGTATTACAAATTTACCATGCATCACAAAAAATGAAGGCCCCCAGCTATCACCACCACAAGAACTAGGAGGGGGAGGATCAAGACTTCCCCCACCTCCACGATTGGGAGGTGGAGGATATCCAAGACCTTCTTGAGATTCCATCTTCAAATTTTATCTCAATAACAATAATATTTTCTTTCTTGGCGCTATTCAGATCTATGTTCTTTTAGTTTTATATGCAAAATTATAAATAGAATGACTTATATAAATCTCTGGGAATGCCCATGATGTTTTGTTTTACACCCTATATCAACTTAATATATATGTAAAATCCTATAACATGAAAACTAATTTCAGCCTTAGGGATTATTTCAATGTCCTTAGCATCATCCATTCCAAAGAAAAATGCTCACAAAATACCGAATGGCTGAAAGAAAGAAGAAGTTAATCTTCATACTACCACAAACTATATGCTCCTCTTCCACTCATGTTCATCTACTCGATCAAGAAAGGAACCATAAACAAAATAGACACTTAGATAGTAATTTTTTATATCACACGTCAAAGTGTATAGTCAAAGAATGTGCACTTGGATAGTAATTTTTTATGTCACGTGTCAAAGAATGTGCACTTGAACAACGATTTTTAGGTCAAAGAATGTGCACTTGGACAATGATTTTTAGGTCAAATAATGTGCCAAGGACTATGAGAAAAAAGTGTAGTATGATTTTTAATATGGTGAATGTATGTCACTTTCATTGCTAGGTGTAACTGCGTGTGCTGCACTAAACAAAACAGTGCTGCCAATCCAAACATATCCATGAACATTACAATGTTTCGATTTCCAAAACCACCGTTAGAAACTTCACAAGATTCCAAGCTTCATAGTAATTTATCATGGATAGATATTAGTATCCAATATGACTCCTATCATAATTTCCCTCCCATCCTCTACTACTACAACCTTCCTTACATCCTCTAGATAGAAATCCACTCAACATAGTAGAGTATAGATAAAGAACTTCAGAATGGAAACCGCCATGATCGTTGTTGTCTACACTGAAAGACAATTGGAGCCAATGATTTCAATAAATAGATTTCATCAAATCCCTGCAATTCTATACTCATCAAGTCACCAGAAGGTGAAGAATGAAACACACAGTTTTGTCTGGATTAACTTGTGAGGACTCTCATGTGTGGTGTGCAAGATTTGAACGGTTGTAGTTGTTTGTTAATGAATATAATGGTGATTTTAATTTATACTTAACATGATTATGCTAATAACATAGTCGTGAGGATGAAGCACTATGCTTTTAAACAATATCATTGAAGTTGAACAATTCAACCATTCTATATTACACTTTAGTCGTTTTATCAGGTTCTTAGTAATTCCCTATTTATTGACCCCATGAAACTAAAAACCATGTTTTTGCATTATTTTTAATTTTACTTTAACTACCTATAAAACTGAATTTTAAATTAAAATATAAATTGAAATAATTTTCACATTAAAAAAATCAATTTTATAATATGATTTTTTTATTTTTATATATATATATATATATATATATAGTTTTATAAAAATTTAATAAATCAAATCAAATCAATTAATTTTATATACATTAATTTTATATACATTAATGAAAATTTATTTAAACCTTAAATATCATATTTTTTCTTCCTTATTATATTTTTTGCTTTACTTTTTTTTAACTTAATTTAATAAAAAAAAAAATTTCTTTATTTGATTTACTTTTTCCTTCTTCCATTTCTTATTAATATATGTGTTAACTTTTCTAATTTTTTAATGTAAATTTTTTTTTAATATATGTATTAACCTTTCTAATTTCATGTAGATCCACCTATATATTGATATATTGATAGTGGAATTCAATTTGTTTCATTAGATGTGGAAATTTTTTATTCGATTGGATATATTGATAGTGGAATTTAATTTGTTTGATTTGATGTGCAGATTTTTTATTCGAATGGACGGAATGCAATTTTATTTTTATCGATATATATATTATAACATACTTTTTCAAATTGTAACTTTCAAAGTGTAACTTTGCAATGGGTAGGATCGTAGATTTGGATGTTTGAGATTGCAATTATCTTTGACACAAATCAACATACTTTTTCAAATTGTAACTTTGCAATGAGTAGGATCGTAGATTTGGATGATTGAGATTGCAATTATTTTTGAGAGAAATCATGTCAAAATATTTATGAGAAAATAAAATGTTTTAAATGTCTCATTATCATGTTAAAATATTCATAAGAAAATGAAATGGTTTAAATGTCGATTATTCTACCATTTCCAGAGTCATTGTTACATACTTTTTCAAATTGTAACTTTGCAATCAGTTAACTATCGTAGATTTGGATGCTTAAGATTGCAACTATCTTTGAGAAAAATCATGTCAAAATATCCATGAGAAAATGAAATGTTTTAAATGCCCCAACATCATGTTAACATACCCATAAGAAAATGAGATTTGGATATTTAAGATTGCAACTATCTTTGAGAAAAATCATGTCAAAATATCCATGAGAAAATGAAATGTTTTAAATGCCCCAACATCATGTTAACATACCCATAAGAAAATGAAATGGTTTAAACGCAAGTTATTCTGTCATCTCAGGAGTCAATGTTGAGTGTACAACTTATATATCCTTAAAATTTTGTTTACAATATAAATTTTCTTGCATTTTTTTCAAAAATTCAAAGTTAATAAGTTTTTTCCTTTAATGTTTTATTATTTAGACAGATTTTGTAGGAAGCTTATAATGATAATATTGTTTTATTATTTAGACAGATTTTGTAAGAAGTTTATAATGATAATATTGTTTTAAAACTACATATACTCTGAACTATGTCTTTTTAATATTTTATTGAGTATTTATAATAAGTATATAAGTATATTAATTTGTTTTTATAGGTATTTTTAAAAATTCCAAAGTTAATGAACTTTTTATTTTAATATCTTAAAATTGCAAAGTTAAAAAACTTAGACACTTTTTTTTTAATAATTTAGCTAAGATTCATGAGAAGCGTATAATGGTAATACTTTTTTAACAAAATGCATATACTCTCTAAATTATGTTCAGTTTTTTATTTAATCTTTTATACTTTTTGTTTTCCTTTCTTACTATACACCAATTTGGTGTGCTGGCTTGGTTGTGACCTTAAAAATAGATTATTATACAGCCTGAGTGGGCCTAATGGTTAAGAACATGTGTTTCTTCTTAAGAGGTCACAGGTTCAAATCCAGAGGGGGGTAGGGTATGTATACCTTTGTAGACTTTATCAGTCAAATTGCTGGCTTGGCCGTGACCTTAAAACATATATTATTGTTTCGAAATTACACATATTTATCTCATATAATAAGTTTACATCATTTACTCCCAAACAATTTGTTTCAAAACCTTCCCAATTTATGCTTTCATAACTTACTTTGTACATCATGGCATTATTAACATGAAATGGCTTCCATTATATAGTACAAACATCTTTAAACATTATTTTTTAAAATCCCTCACTATCTTATACTTTTATGTTTTTATTTTGAACTTGCATTCATTGTAATGTGTTTAATAATGGGAACATCTTTACTTTGTTGTTTTCATTTTGAACTTGCATTCATTGTATTGTGTTCAAAAATTGAATTAGCTTTTCTTTTATCAACATGTTTTAAAACATTTATTCTAGATTTCTAAAATATATAATTCACATAATTTTTATTTATTTTTATCTTTTCTTTTTATGAAAATTATCATTACATTATTTTATTTCAGATAGTTTTGTTGTTTGTGTATTACTATTCAATTTCTATGTTTTAATTATTTCTATCTTTTTTTCTTTTTTTGAAAATTATCATTATATTATTATATTTTATTTTAGATAGTTTTGTTGTTTGTGTATTACTATTCAATTTCTATGTTTGTAATAGGATTGCATAATTATATACATATGAGATTATAGAGTTTTGATCGTTGTTCTTTATTACAAATTTCACATTTTTTTATGCAACACATCATTGAAGATTCCAATAAATTGCATAATTATGAACATATGAGATCATAGTGAATTTCACATTTTCTGTGCAACACATCATTTCTATTGTATAACAAGAATTAAATAAACTTATTATACATACTCATCTATTTATCTATGCTTCATGTTGTGTTTGTTGATATTAAATGATATGTAATACCTATTTCTCAATAAATTGCTCCCCACATATACTATGTATCTGTTTTAGTTTTTCAACCTAGAACTGTAGAATTTCAATAACAATACCATCATAGTTACATTTAAATATTGTATGTAGAGTGATAATAAGATTAATTAACCTAACATTTATATAAATGTTTCACTTCAATACATACTTTAATAATTTCCCAACACACTTATTTTGAACAAAAGTAAACACATCTTTATAATTCTTAGTAATCATAGTAAATATAAAATGTTTTTACTTCAGTTCAAAATAATTGTTTTGGTAAATTATTATGTTATAATTTTATTCACTTGTCATATATATA
>ML784072.1:897783-921017 GCA_009831015.1 Picea engelmannii | reverse complement strand
GAACATGGGACTAACCACCCACTCAAGGTGATGTTGTTGATTTGGAAGTTTACTAACACCTGTGGGTTTTGGTGTAATGACAAATCTTAACATTTTTTTCATAGCTCACATTCATATCCATGTATCTAATTGTACTAATATATTCATGTGGACATGTTCTTAGGAAAGTATAGATTTCCATCATATACCTCTTCTGACAGAAACACATTCCAATACAATGTATTTGATCTTAACAGACAAGGCTGTAACAAAAATACAAAATGGTGAAAAAGAATTCATGCCTATCCTACAACTTCAACAAAAATATATATTGTACTCCTCTTTGATGGAAGTGCTTCTATACAAAGCATCTTTTCTTCAAGCCTTGTGGATTATTTCACATCAGAGAAAATTGAAAATGGCTCAATGGTTTAACTTAACAACTTCACTTGTAGATCTACCCAACAAAACAAGTCTGAATTCTCACATACAATATTTTTACATGCTTTTCATTAATTAATGTTTTTGTAATACCTTATTAATACCTACCATAACTTCTTCTATTTTGTAGGTTGGTTATAGTTACTAATATTCTAGCTCTAGCTCTAAAAGCTGACATCCTTGGTGATCCATGACAACACACAAATGTACATCATTCTACCATGCACACATTACAAACAAATGACATGCCTCAAAAAATAATCCCTATCAACTCTTTGAATGCATGCATGCATTCATGGACCATCAAAGCTAAAATCATTTCAAAGCGTGATATACGTACTTTCAAAAATTCCAAGGGAGTTGGTCAAGTATTTATATTTGATGTAATTGCTAATGAAAATACTGAGATCCACATTACCTGCTTTAATACACAACCATTACATTTCCACCCTTCAATACAAATTGGTAAATTTTACCTAATATTTAGAGGGTTGATCAAACCTATAAACAAAGAATACAACCATTTAGAAAATGATTGGGAAATCACTCTAGATTATACCTTAGTTATAGATCCCTACAACAAGGTTGATCATTTAATTGAAAACCACAACTTCTAGTTTACTCCTATCAATGAGCTATCAACTTTACCTAGTAACTATGTTGTTGATATCCTTGGTCTTGCTATATCTATTAGTCAAGAAACCACCATATTAAGGAAGAATGGAACTGAGACCCAAAAGAGAACTCTTGAATTGAAGGATATTTTAGGTTGTAGTGTTGACCTTACATTATGGGGGGTGTTTTGTTGTAACATCTTTCTCTTTCACGCACTGAGCAGACTTATTCTTTGAGGACTCTTTCTTGCAAGTGATCCAAATTATTATACTATTAGGCGTTTGATTATGATTATGAGGCGTTATGGATTGATGACATGTTATGTTGTTGTATTGACACAGATAGGTGCTATTGACTCGGTTTTCCTGAGTGTGCAGGATTTTGGACCTCAAGGATGCAGATGCATTGATGAAACCCCTTGGACTTCGGATCGAGTCAGGGAGTGTACTATTAGGGTTTGGTTGTTGTATATATATGACTTATGTGCAACTGATTAGATGTTATGATTATGGATTTTATTTCTGACATGATTCGTTGATGATGTAGGCTGACGATAGCTTGCCGACTAGACTCATATGTGGAGTAGAGGGGCCATGCATGACCGATAGAGATATTGAGGGAGAGGTGTGGACAACATCCCTGCCACAACCTACTAGCACTCCCGTCGTGGATCGAACTGTAGGTTAACGACTACCTAGTTCGAGAAGACCCACGATGCCATGAGGGAAGACTACAACAGTCTCTCACGACAATTCTAAGGGGTGCACAATAAGGCAGGGGCCTTATTCCTTAGAGGCCCTTAGTCTCCCATAGGATCACCTGGTGGAGTATTGACTCCAGGGGTTTTTGATGTCTACCAAGTCAATCAAGAGGTGAGTGGCACCCTTGGAGCACGTAGTGTGTCTTGAAAGGCACATTGCACAAGAAAAATAGAAAGAGGCGAGTGGCACCCTTGGAGCATGTAGTGTGTCTTGAAGGGAACGTCGCGCAAGGGAAACATAATGAGGCGATTGGCACCCTTGGAGCACCTAGTGCGTCTTGAAGGGAACGTCGTGTTGTTAACTAATAAGTGAATAAACTTAGATGGCCTTAGAATGAATAATGTGATAAGAAAGATTTAAAAACAATTCCCTAATAAAATGTTGCCTAGCCTAGGAAAATAAAATCTAGGTCTAAGTGATACTTGTGGAAAATAAATAAATTAATTAAACAAATAATACTAATAATCATCATTAAACATGTGACAAGAAGGGGGTAAGCAATACAATTATTTTATAAATATATTTTGGGGGATAAAATTAAAAAAAGAAGAAGGAATAATTGTTTTGTTACATATGCTAATTAAAAAGTTATTAATTAAAAAGGGAAAAGGGAAAAGAGGTAATTTTCTACACTTGCCAATTTGAGTTTTAGATGAAAAGGGAAAGGGGAAATTTAAAAGAATTAGGAAACTAAGGGAAAAAGGGGGAAACATAAAGAGAAAGAGAAACATAAGGAAAGATCAGAATGATTAACTTAGTAAGGTATCTTTCATTTAGTCCCCAAGGTGTAGGATAGTCGGTGACAGAGTGTGCTGTTAAGGCGCTCCGTGATGTTAAAGTCACCGGTTCGAAACCCGCGGGGAAAAAAATCCATTCATGTTAAGGGTTGGTGTGGCTCAAGCCAGGTGTGATCCCCAGGTGATTTTGACGGCTTAGATGCCCCTGAGTCACGGTTTCTTGGCCACAGGTTAGTCCCACATGTCATGAACAAACTAACAAAAAAAAATGTATCTTGCATTTAAGAACTTTCTAAATTGAACTCAACTAGTAAATTAGTAAGGGGGTAAGTCATTAAAATGTGCAAGGGAATATGGGGACACCTAGGAGCGATTCTAGGAATGCTTTTAGGTGGGTGAGGTAAATATGAGTAATTAAATAATTAATGAAATTAATTTTTGGTGCAACAAAGGGGATGGGTGACACATGTATGGGGAAGATTTTTCTAAATTAAATTATTCAAAAATAAATTAAATGGGAATTTGGGAAAGAAAATGACTTAGAAACTCTATATAAAGGAGGGAGGAGGAGGATGATGGACATCCTCGGTGATGCGTAACATTATGCTGCAGAATTTTAGACTTGATTGACTTAGCTTGTGGGAGTTGGGATACCCAACTTGGTGAGGAGTGGTAGCTCGGCCTTGCGAGGCGAGCTGGGAGCTAGCTATTCTCTGGTTTAGCATGTGTGGCCCCTTTGCGGTTCAGGGGGCTAATGGGGAAGAAGAGTACCCCTAGCGTTGGTTGGGAGGTACCGATGAATTCTCATCGGTCGGCAAGTGGGAGCTACATGAAGCGTGTAGGACAACGACTCAGAGCGTACGACTTGGGCTATGGTACGCTTACTTTCATTCTACATGGTAGATTATTATTGGCCTTATGCTTTCAATTATATACTTTAAACTGTGTAAAGAAGGTGTTGGAATTAGCATTTTAATTGAGATCTTAATTTCCCCATAGCCTTAAGATCACTGCTTGACATGATTCCCTTGGCATTCGATCCCTGAATGTTGTGATTGTCCTATTGGTTTTATTGATTTGTTGTGAAGAGTTGTGATTTTTACTTCGTACTCATCTCTAGTTCGTTAGTCCACGCCTGAGCAGTCGGCCAGGAACCGAATCGACGGTTGTCACTTTGGTGCATAGCGACCTATAGATTCTCATGCCCTACTTTTCTATGTGTGGATGGTGAGCAAAGGATGTTTTTCCCAGCTGTCTATCCCTGATGATTGTTCTTGGTTGAGTGATTGTCTTGCGCCTTGTTGTGATTGATTATATCTGCATATTGTTTATCCTTCCTCTCAACGAACAACCCAATACTCTCTGTGATTTTAACACCTCTGTGTTCGATCTCTGCATGTGCTTGGGCTCTACTTTTGGTATGTTACCTCTGCATCCTAAATGATCTCGGTGCTAATCGTTGTGTTTCATTAATATCTGTGTTTTAAATACATTCAACCACGAGTTGTCCTCTGCAATTTGTTACATTTCGTTGACGAAGTTACCCTGCGAGTTTACTTTTAAATATTCTTTGACTGAGATTTTCATGATCAAAATCAACGTCCTTCTTATGTTATAGCCATTGTGTTTTACATATGCTAATGACAGTGATTTGCAATCAATTTCTAGTAGAGGTATGATAATGAATCGTCTGCGTTTTTTTTAATGATATGACTGGGTTGCTGGAAGTGTATGTGTTGTTAAATGAATCTCATTTCCTTACAATGATTCTTGATAGCGATTTAGCCCGACAGAGATGAATTTTGATAGAGTTATAAATCCCCTTTATATTTATAACTACATAGTAAATTGCCTAGTTGAGATGGACATTTTTATGAAGTTTTAATTTCACTTGAATTTTAGTTACATTGCGAATCTCATGGCTTGCCCAGCACAGGTAGCACCCTGGCATTTTTCTTGGCATCGTAATTAGTGATTTCACCTCCTCTATGCCACGAGTTTACCTGTGAAACGTAACCGCCTGTGAATCTGTTTTTCCAGCGTTCTCTACTCTCAAGACAACTTTAACCCTGCGTATGGATTGCACAGTAGCATCTGGTGTTTTTGGGCAACGATCTCCTTTTGTAAACAGTGACCCAACAGTTTCTTGGATATAAAACTGTGCATTGGGACAAAGTTTCCCTTATTCTTGAGCAACAATTTTATTGTGAATAAAAACGTTTGGTTGTTGCATTTGCCCGTGGTTGGGTTGGGTAACTTAATGCATTATATGACTAGGTAGTTTAGCAATTTTGTGCATCTCTCAAGTCTACGAATCGGATTGGTATCTGCGTTTTTTTTGGAGTTTTAATGAATAACCTGTCACTCCACATTTGGAGCAGTTTACCCAGCTCCCACTTAGAGTCTCCATAAACGATTATGGTTAGACACCTGTCGGTAACAAACATCGAGTTTATAGTTTATCCATCAATATTTTGTTCATTGCATGATGAACTTGATGGGTGTGTTGGTGGTTGTGTAACCGCTACGTTGGTGACTATTTTTGGTTGCATGCAAGTTGTAGCGTCCTATTGTAATGGACAACGATGTGTGGAGTGTTAGCACATTAATTGATTAGCACAGGAGTTTCTATATAATGTGGTTGGAAGCCATTTTTGTTAGGCATCAATTTTATGTGAGGTTAAAGGACAATGTTTCATTGTGATGCTATATGGAAGCGACTGTTTTTAACTAACAATAAATTTATTTTCAAGGGACACCTTTTTATAATTAAAGTAAGCATTGAGTTAGAAATTACACTGACAATGATTTGAATGCATGTCATACAAAGACCATACATCGATCCTTAATTTATACAGGCCACAGTCTTTAATAAAAATAATGATTCCCTATGTATGACAACGATGGTGTATAAGATTATCTCCTTACCACCGGTGATATAGTCTTACCAGTTTTGAAATCGAAGTTACTGAAAACTCTTGGCATATTACTGTAGGTAGCTACCATCATTACCTCAAACACAGGTGTAGTTGTCTCTCTCTTTATGTCACTGAAACCTTTATTGTTACCCTTCTCAAAAATAACTAAAATTCATATATTTATGTTGTATGGAAGCCATGACTAAGGCCTAGTGAGTCCACTTGGTTTTGTAAGGACGTAGTTATGCTATAGAAGTCTTGTTTATCTTCGAACCTTGAGAAGAAAATTGAAATATGGGAGACTTTAGGGGTAATTTCATAACCTTATACTTTTAATTGAAATGGCACACTCACATCATCCTTGGAAGAGTTTAGTGGCTTAATTAGTTAGTAATGCTTAGTATATCAGTAATTGTTTGTGTCTGTAAGGTGTTCATACCATGCCCTTGAACAGAAAAATCTTGAGTCTATCAAGGAGTGAATAGGTGACTTTACCTTCTAATGAGATGAAGAGAAGAAATGAATGATATGGGAAGGGTAGAATTATGACTCGATGCTTAATCTTTAGTTGTTGGTTAGCTTTTGTTCTTAAGGGAAGTATAGTATCCAAATACTAGTAGGATGCTATTTCATTCATTGGATTACAATGATTAATGAGTTGGGTAGCAGTGAACCGCGATAATAAAATTTATTTATAGGCCAAATCAAGGTGAATTGTTTACTAGATTGCCTTTGGAATTTAAAATCTTAGGGATTTAATGATTTCGTCAAGTGGATAAAATATTGCAACACGTTAGAAGAGATAATGGTCATGATGATAAGGCTCTCAGATTCTTAACTGGCGTTCTCAAACCCTTGTGTGTAGATATGGAAATTGGAGCAGGAATGCTTGTCTTGAAAAGTGAGGTAATACTTGAAGACTCTAGTTCAGAGTGAAAGGATTCAACTCGACCAAGAGTACATAGGAAAGGGAAGAATGGAGTCTAGGAAAAGAAACTTGAATTCTTGTAGTTGATCATTAAAATACAATTGGAGAGTCTACGTCAGATTCACAATGGAGGATATTGCATATTTAAATTTAAGAAAGTTAGACTTTGTTAATGAATAGATACCTACAAGAAGATACTAAAATTTTAGAATAGAACCTTGTGGTGCTCGATGGAAGGCCACCAATGTTCATTGGTTGTTAATCACTTATGCGCGTTGCTTTGTTCGTTCATTGATGGTGTTGTTACTATTACCTTCCTGCAAAAAAAAAAAAAAATTAGCACTAGTTATTCGTCGTACGTTGTCGTAACGAACATGGGTTGTTACATATGGTATCAGAGTGCGTTCAACCCTGCGACTATGGATCGCCAGGATTTCCACTGCAGTAAACCCGTGAGTGTTAACCCTTGCGTTAATTAAAAACCTTAACGTGTCCATGTGGTGATTGCATTTAGAGGACACCATAGAGGTTCACAATGTGGTGTTGTGGAAGGAGGTGCGATGCCTCTAGAAGTTCCCGCACCCTCGGAGTCGAACCCCCAAGGGGAAGAACAAGTCCTTGGGCTGGATTTGCTTCTTGTAAGGGATGATGATGGTCAGAAAAGGCCCTTCCTGGTAATGTCAAAGGGCCTTTATTCACCATAGGTACTAAGATGAGGCCAGGGCACCTGTACCCTGAGGGTCCATAGCGTGCCCTAGCTAGTAACGTTAGCATCTACCGAGAACTCGACTGAATAAGGTTAGCATCTATCAACACATACAATAAGGTGTTGTGTTGAGGCATGATTGTAGAGCAAGGTGTTGTGCTTCACGCTTCGTGATTATGACCTCCAACATGAAGGTCTGCATGGTGTTCTTTCAACTAAAGGGGATCATTCTTCTATGACAAGAGACACTCATACCACATTTGAACATGGCCGTCGACGACGTGTCATGGGAACTGTTCGAGGAATGGTTCTAAGAGAGGTATCTTTCTGAGGAATTCATTGAGCGTCATCTCAACGCGTTCATCGCCTTGCGACAAGGCAGCCGCACGATTCCTGAGTAAGAGGCTCGTTTTGGAGCTACTTCGGTATGCTCCACACCAAATTACCCAGAAACTTAAGGTCAAGAAGTTTGAGTTGGGCCTTATTGTTAGAATTCAGCTTCTACTATGAGTACCAGGAATACTAGACTGAATAAAGTGTGTTGGATAGTGGGGAGCCACATTACCAATATTACTGCCTAGAGGAAGGGGCTGGAGCTTTTGGATCAGCCAAACCCACTACCGTGGGAGTTTTGGGTAAGGCCCATCGGATTCATGCAACGGTGAATAACTGCCAGGCAGAGCATCAATCAGGTGTGCTCGAGACATTAGGTACCATCGGTGATCAGACCCATAGTTTTATGATAGATCCCGGTGCTACCGAGAGTTTCATTTCTGGTGCAGCGCTAAAAAGGATTAAGGTAAAGGCAGTCGAACAAGATGAGTTTAGCTTTGTAGAGATGGCTTCGGGAGCCAAATTGAAGGTTGGAGGAAATGTTATGGGTTGTACCCTTAACTTGGGAGAGTTTGTCACCAGGGCCAACCTGTACATCATGATCTTAGGATATTATGACGTCGTGATTGGTATGGACTGGTTGGAATCGCATGAGGCGATACTCAAATGTAAGACGAAATGGTTGAGATTGGTAGATGATGAGGGTCAGAGACGCACGATTGTAGGTCAGAGCCAAGGAGTTAGCTGGGACACCGCCGGAGAGGGAATTGGAGTTTACCATAGACCTAAAACCGGGGACTGAACCAATAGCGAGAACGCCTTATCGTATGTCAACCCCGGAGTTACAGGAGTTGAGAATGCAACTGAAAGAGTTGTTGGACCTAGGACTTATACATCCGAGTGTGTCACCATGGGGTGCACCTTTTATTTTCATACGAAAGAAGAATGGGTTGTGGAGACTCTACATTGACTACCGTCAATTGAACAAGGAAACAATCAAGAATCAATATCCATTGTCGAGGATTGATGATCTGTTTGATCAAATGAAGGGTGCTATAGTGTTTTCAAAGGTCAATTTGCGATCAGGGTATCACCATTTATGGATCAAGGAGGTTGATGTCCCTATGACCTCCTTTAAGATGAGGTTTTGACCTTACGAGTTTACTGTTTTACCGTTTTGACTAACAAACGCCCCAGGGGTATTTATGAGTTTCATGAATGGGGTCTGTCGTGATTACTTGGCCAAGTTGGCCTAAGTATTCATTGACGTGATTTTGATTTACTCTCAGATGATGGAGGAGCATGACAAGCACTTGTTCTTGGTACTAAAGTGTTTGCGAGAGAACAAATTGTATGGGAAATTGTCCAAATGCTCATTTTATCAATCGAAGATTCACTACTTAGGGAACGTCATCTCCGACGAAGGTATTACCGTAGATCCAACAAAGGTCTATGCTATTAGGAAATGGCCTGTGCCAACAAATGTCTTGGAAGTGCGTAGCTTCATGGGTTTAGAAGGATACTATCGACAGTTCGTTGAGGGAATTGCGAAGATAGCAAATCCGATTATGGAATTATAGAAGAAGAACAAGAAGTTTGTTTGGACCAAGAAATGCACAGAAGAATTTCGGAGGATCAAGGATTTGTTGACAACGACACCGCTAACAAAGGTCCCAGACATGGAAGCAGACTTCTTGGTATGCACTGACGAATCCAAGGAAGGCTTAGGCAGAGTCTTGATGAAAGACGGTCGAGTGATCGCTTACATCTCGAGGAAATTAAGAAGGCATGGGGAGAACTATGCGACACACAATTTGGTGTTGTTAGCCATTGTATATGCCTTGAAGGTTTGGAGACACTACCTTGTTGGATGGAAATTTGAACTAAAAACGGACCACTGTGGACTACAACACATCTTTACGCAAAGCGACTTGAACGCACGACAACGACGTTGGTCGAAATTTCTCAGCGAGTACGACTTCAATGTTACTTACATAAAGGGAACAATGAACCGAGTGGTAGATGCATTGAGTTAGAGACCACACATCTTTTTGGTGTTACCTCTTCAGACAAATATACATGAAAATATTCTAGCCTTACCACGCGACAATGATTGGTACAAAGAGGTCGAGGATTTCATCGGACAAAATGCAATTATGGTACCAATATTTGAAGGATTTACGTTTGACGACGATGGGTTATTGATGTTTAAAAGTCAAATTTGCGTACCAATGAACGACGAGTTGAGGAGTTTGATCCTAAATGAGTCTCACCGAGTAGTATACATGGCTCACCCGGGAGTCACAAAGATGAGGGCGGACCTTAAACCCTTATTCTTATGGAAGGGAATGAAGGAAAACATAGTTAACTATGTGGCCAGATGTCTAGAATGTCAGCAGGTAAAGGTTGAACATAGACATCCAACAGGATTACTACAGCCACACGCTATTCCAGAATCGAAATGGGAGGTTATTCTGATGGATTTCATTGTTGGATTGCCACTAAAGGTAAGGAGACACGACTCGATTTTTGTGTTATTTGACACTCTGATGAAGAGCGATCATTTTATTCTGGTGCATATGATGTATCGGGAAACTGACATAGCTACAGTTTTCATCAATGATATTGTGAGGCTACATGGCATGCCTAAGAGGATTATATTCGATCGAGGATCAATGTTTACTGGACGATTTTTGACTAGTTTCCAAGAGGTCTTGGGAACCCAACTTAACTTTAGTACTGCATATCACCCTGAGATAGACGGGCATACCGAATGAACAAACCAAGTATTCGAAGACATGTTGTGCATGTACATGATGGACCAACAAAAGAGTTGGGAATAATTCTTGTCACTGGTAGAATTCGCTTATAACAAAATTTACCAAGGCACCATTAAGGTGGCGCTCTTTGAGTTTCTTTATGGGCAACCGTGTCGAACACCTTTGAGTTGGGATCGGCTTGAGGATAGGGTCCTGGTGGGACTGGAAACGATCTAAGAAATGGACGATTAAATGAAAAATATAAGACAAAGGATCAAGGAAGCGTAGGATCGGAAGAAGAGTTATGTCGATGCACGCCATGTCGACCGTAGTTACGATGTGGCGACCGAGTATTTTTGCGGCTGAAACCACATAAGAGTTCGATCAAGTTTGGAAAAAGGGGCTAAAATATCTCCTAGGTTTGTGGGATCCTACGATATTTTGGAAAAGAGAGGCTCGTGGCCTAATGACTAGCCTTGCCTGATTCTTGAGGCATATGCACAATGTATTCCACGTCTCTGTTTGAGACATTATGATTAGTGATCCTACACATGTTTTGAATTAAGCACCTTGTGGGTGTCGGATGAGGGTGCACTCACGGCTGAGCTGATCCGCATCCTGGATATTGCATTCGACAACTACAACGTTGAACAATAGATGAGGTCAAGGTCCAGTGGGACAGCTATAGTCTGCACCCGGCAACCTCGGAGGATGCATATGATATGAAACAACAATTTCCATTTTTTTGGGATAGATAGACTTATGATACTGTGATACACATTATTTCGGCACTTATATACTGTGAAACTTCGGGACGAAGTTTAGACCAAGAGGGGGTGTATGTAACATCCTTCTCTTGCACGCACTAAGAGGAATTATTCTTTGAGGACACTTTCTTGCAAGTGATCTTGATTATTATACTATTAGGCGTTTGATTATGATTATGAGGCATTATGGATTGATGACATGTTATGTTGTTGTATTGACACAAACATGTGATGTCGACTCAATTTTCCTGAGTGTGCAGATTTTGGGCCTCAAGGATGCAGAGGCATCGATGAAACCCCTTGGACTCTGGATTGAGTTAGGGAGTTGACTATTGGGGTTTGACTATTGTATATATATGACTTATGTGCATTTGATTAGTTGTTATGATTATGGATTTTATTTCTGACATGATTCGTTGATGATACAGGTTGATGATAGCTTTCCAACCAGACTCACATTTGGAGTAGAGGGGTCACGCATGACCTCCAGATACGTTGAGGGTGAGGTGTGGACAACAACCCTGCCATAAACTACTAACACTCTCGATGTGGCTCGAACTGTAGGTTAACGACTACCTAGTTCGAGAAGACCCACGATGTCACGAGGGAAGACTACGACAGTCGCTCATGATGATTATAGGGGGCGCGAAATAAGGTAGGGGTTTTATTCTTTAGAGGCCCTTAGTCTCCAACAGGATCACCTGGCAGAGTATTGACTCCAGGGGTTTTTGATGTCTACCAAGTCAGTCAAGAGGCGAGTGGCACCCTTGGAGCACGTAGTGTGTTCTGAAGGGCACGTCGCACAAGAAAAACGAAAAGAGGTGAGTGACACCCTTGGAGCACGTAGTGCGTCCTAAAGGGCACGTCGCGCAAGGGAAACTAAATGAGGTGATTGGCACCCTTGGAGCACCTAGTGCATCTTGAAGGGCACGTCGCATTGTTAAATAATAAGTGAATAAACCTAGATGGCCTTAGAACGAATAATGTGATAAGAAATATTTAAAAACACTTCCCTAATAAAATGTCGCCCAACCTAGGAAAATAAAATCTAGGTCTAAGTGATACTTGTGGAAAAAAAAATGCTAATAATCATCATTAAACATGTGACGAGAACGGGGTAAGCAATACAATTAATTTATAAAAATATTTATGGGGATAAAATTAAAAAACAAAACAAAAAAAGGAATAAGTGTTTTGTTACATTTGTTAATTAAAAAGTTATTAATTAAAAAGGGAAAAGGGAAAAGAGGTAATTTTCTACACTTGTCAATTTGAGTTTTAGATGAAAAGGGAAAGGGGAAATTTAAAATAATTAGGAAACTAAAGGAAAAAGGGGGAAACATAAAGAGAAAGTGAAACATAAGGAAAAAACATAATGACTAATTTAGTAAGGTATCTTGCGATTAAGAACTTTCTAAATTGAACTCAACTAGTAAATAAGTAAGGGGGTAAGTCATTAAAATGTGTAACGGAATATGGGGACACCTAGGAGCGATTCTAGGATTTCTTTTAGGTGGGTGAGGGAAATAGGAGCAATTAAATAATTAATGAAATTAATTTCTGGTGCAACGAAGGGGATGGGTGACACATGTACAGGGAGGATTTTTCTGAATTAAATTATTCAACAATAAATAAATGGGAATTTGGGAAACAAAATGATTTAGAAACTCTATATAAAGGAGGGAGGAGGATGGACCTCCTTGGTGATGCGTAACATTACGCTACAGAATTTTAGACTTGACTGACTTAGCTTGTGGGAGTTGGGATACCCAGCAAGGTGAGGAGTGGTAGCTCGGCCTTGTGAGGCAAGTTGGGAGCTAGTTGTTCTCTGGTTTAGCGTGTGTGGCCCCTTTGTGGCTCGGGGGGCTAAGGGGGAAGAAGAGTACTCCTAGCGTTGGATGTGAGGTACTAGTGAAGTCTTATCAGTCGATAAGCGAAAACTTCACGGAGTGCATGGGACAACGACTCAGAGCAGATGACTTGGGTTACAGTATGCTTACTTTCATTCAACATGGTAGATTATTATTGACTTTACTCTTTCAATTTTGTACTTTTGACTATGTAAAGAAGGTGTTGGAATTAACATTTTAATTGAGAAATTAATCTCCCCATAGACTTAATATCGCTTCTTGACTTGATTCCCTTGGCATTCGATCCCTAAATGTTGTGATTGTCCTATTGATTTTATTGATTTGTTGTGAAGAGTTGTGCTTTTTACTTCGTCCTAATCCCTAGTTCGTCAGTCCACGCTTGAGCAGTCGGCCAGGAGCCGAATCGACGGTCGTCACTTCGGTTCATAGCGACCTATAGATTCTAATGCCTTGCGTTTATGTGTGTGGATGGTGAGTGAAGGATGTTTTTCCCAGTTGTCTATCCCTAATGATTGTTCTTGGTTGAGTGATTGTCTTGCGCCTTGTTTTGATTGATTATCTCCATGAATTGTTTATCCTTCCTCTCAGCGAACAACCCAATACTCTCTGTGATTTTAACACCTCTACGTTCGATCTCTACATGTTCTTGGGCACTGATTTTGTTATGTTACCTCTGCGTCCTAAATGATCTCGGTGTTGATCGTTGTGTTTCATTAATCTATGTGTTTTCAATACATTCAACCACGAGTTATCCTCTGCAATTTGTTACATTTCGTTGGTGAAGTTACCCTGCGAGTTTACTTTTATTTATTCTTTGACTGTGATTTTTGTGATCAAGCTCAACCTCCTTCTTATGTTATAGCCATTGTGTTTTACATATGATAATTACAACAATTTTCAATCAATTCCTAGCAGAGGTATGATAATGAATTTTTTTAGTTTTTTTTAATGATATGACTGGGTTGCTGGAAGTGTCTATGTTGTTAAATGAATCTCGTTTCCTTACAACGATTCTTGATAGTGATTTAGCCTGGCAGGGACAAATTTTGATAGAGTTCTAAATCCCCTTTATATTTATAACTACACAATAATTTGGCTAGCTGAGATGGAATTTTTTATGAAGTTTTAAATTCGCTTGAATTTTAGTTACACTATGAATCTCATGGCTTGCCCAACACAGGTAGCGCCCTGGCGTTTTTCTTGGCATTGTAATTGGTGATTTCACCTCCTCTATGTCGAGTTTACCTATGAAACGTGACCACCTGTGAATCCATTTTCCCAGCGTTCTCTACTCTCAAGACAACTTTAACCATGCGTATGGGTTTCACAGTAGCATATGGTGTTTTTGGGCAGAGATCTCCTTTTGTAAACAATGACCCCACAATTTCTTGGATAGAAAACCGCGCATTGTGACAGAGTTTCCCTTATTCTTGAGAAGTGATTTTATTGTGAATAATAGTGTTTGGTTGCTGTGTTTTCCTATGGTTGGTTTGGGTAACTTAATGCATTATATGACTGGGTAGTTTAGCAATTTCGTGCATCTCTGAGGTCTGCGAATCAGATTGGTATCTGTGTTTTTTTTGGAGTTTTAATGAATAATCAATCACTCCACGTTTGGGGTGGTTTACCCAGCTCCCACTTAGCATTTCCATAAATTATTATGGTTAGACACCTATCGGTAATAAACAATGAGTTTATAGTTTATCCATCAATAGTTTGTTCATTGCATGACGAACTTCATGGGTGCGTTGGTGGCTATGTAACCGCTGCGTTGGTGACCGTTTTTGGTTGTGTGTGAGTTGTAGCATCCTACTGTAATGGAAAGCAATGTGTGGAGTGTGAGCACATTAATTTTTAGCACAAGAGTTGCTATATGATGTGGTTGGCAACCATTTTTGTTAGGCAACAATTTTATGTGAGGTTAAAGGACAATGTTTCACTTTGATGCTAGATGGCAGCGAATGTTTTTAACTAATAGTAAATTTATTTTCAAGGGACATATTTTTATAATTAAAGTAAGCATTAAGTTAGCAATTACACTGACAATGATTTGAATGCATGTCAGACAATGACCAGACATCAATCCTTAATTTATACAGGTCGCAATCTTTAATAAAAATAATGATTCCCTGTGTATGACAACGATGGTGTATAAGATTATCTCCTTACCACCAGCGATATAGTCTTACCAGTTTTGAAATCGAAGGTACTGCAAACTCTTGGCATCTTACTATAGGTAGCTACCATCATTACCTCAAACACACGTGTAGTTTTCTCTCTCTTTATGTCATTGAAACCCTTATTGTTACCCTTCTCAAAAATAAATAAAATTCATATATTTATGTTGTATGGAAGCCACAACTAAAGCCTAGTGAGTCCACATGGTTTTGTAAGGACGTATTTCTGCTATAGAAGTCTTTTTTATCTTCGAACCTTGAGAAGAAGCTTGAAGTATGGGAGGCTTTGGGGGTAAGTTCAGAACCTTATACTTTTAATTGAAATGGCACACTCACATCATCCTTTGAAGAGTTTAATGGCTTAAGTAGTTAGTAATGCTTAGGATACCAGTAATTGCTTGTGTCTGTAATGTGTTCATACCATGCCCTTGAATAGAAAAATCTTGAGTCTATCAAGGAGTGAATAGGTGACTTTACCTTCTAAGGAGATGATAATTTGAGTAAAACATGAAGAGAAGAAATGAATGACATGGGAAGGGTACAAATATGACTCGAGGCTTAATCTTTAGTGGGTGGTTATATTTTCCTATTTCATACACTTCTTCACTACTTCTGTGACACTATAGACTTCATAGACTTATTTTACATTGATTTAAGATGAAAAGCAAACAACATAAGGTTAAGGTTATTCTTTCAATTTGCACACATTTATTTAATGCTCACTTGTTTTCTTCTTTCTTGCACATCTACTCATATAATATTTAATGGTCTATTTCAATGCATCATTGAATACAATTAATATAAAAACCAACCATTACTTCAACATTCCCATTTGCCTACTTAGGGGTTATGCTAGTTTATAGTATGGAATTGTGTTGCTTAATATATATATTTTATAATTAAGTTCTATATTTTACCTTATGTAAACAAAAAATATAGGTATTTCTGGTTTGTCCAGGGTTCGAGCTACCAGGATTGGAAACCAACTCGACCCTATCGTTAAGAGAGTTATATAGCCATGAAGGGCCCAAAAAATATAGTAGAAGGTAACATTGATCAAACAAGCTCCCAAAGAGATGAAGAAAACACCCCTAACTCTAAGACTAAAAGTTAATAAGAACATTGTCCCTAAAACCAACATTAGACACTAGACTAGAACCTATTCTATACATTCCATATTCGACGAAGGGTACAGTTGTTGGATCAAGGACCACCGTCACAGGAGAGGATCTATGATAACACAAGTTTATCAGCATGACTCATAAGGCTTCGACCCAACAATCCACTTGCTGGTATCTGAAACACAAGTACCATCATTTGCATGTGGTGGAGGTTGCATAGTGCCCAAAGTCGTGTCCTCCATTACTCCATTTATGTTTCTCCATTACCCGATGAAATAATTGTGTTGCTTAATATATAATGACTTAGAATCTGTGTTTATATTTTCACTTGTAGAATATTTAGGACAAATAATATTAATTATATTGAACAAATTTTAATGGAATAAGTTAATTAGTGAACAAACTTAATATTTTTTCCATTACCATTTTAAAAAGGAATTGTGTTGGAAGTTATAGTTCCATGAGACTGATGTATTTGACCTTGAAACTTTGTTCTTATAAGTTTTGGTCCATTTAAAAAAAACCTAAATCATAAAAAAAATTGAAAAAATGACTAAATGAAAGTGAAACTTTTCCAAAAAAAAAAAAAAAACTCATAAAAAAATGTTAATTTTTTCCACTTATTAACTCACTCTAATTTAATCTACTAAAATTAGATTTGCATATTTTCCATTTTAATTAAATTTACAATTTTCATGTACTCAATTGATATTATCTCAATAATCACAATAACATTTCACTTTAATTAGTTACTGCCAAGTACTTAATAATAAAAGATTAAAAAAATAATTAACATACACCACACCTACATCATTATTCTTATACAAATTATATATAAATGATTGACCTAATTAAATGGTATTATTCTTATACAAATTATATATAAATGATTGACCTAGTTAAATAATATGGCTGGTGGTTGAAAGTGATTTCCATAAAAATTAATATACAATTAGAAGGACAATTTATAGGAAAGTGATTTTCATAAAAGATGATATATAATTAAAAGGACAATCTTAAAAATAAAAAGATATAACATTAATATCCTTTATTTTGACATATGGTGAATTTGAAGATGTCATATGCCTTTATAAATATTAGTATGAACCCTTTCCACAATAAATGAAAAGAGTGGCAATTACAAACTCTGTGCAACATATTTTTTTTTTTTGGATATATACTGTACAAACTCTGTGCAACATATTTATTTTTTTGGATATATAATGTGTACATAGTTTTCGTTACATTCTCATATAATTACAAGCTTTGTCAATTATTTGAGGGTTTGAATCCCAACGTGTGTGTAAGGGTGTCATTCGGGTTATTAGAGAGAGGAAATCAAGACGGTATTGGATAGATACTTATTTCATATAAGTTTTGGTTCATATGTCGACAACTAATTTTGATGAACAAAGGATTTATTAATTAACATATTATGATATAATACAAGAATGATAAAAGGGAGTATTGGAATTTGTAAATTTTTGGTTCGTTATATAAATATTTTGGAAGTATATAATTATATATGTGTGATGTTGGTGGTGGTTGTAAACATCAATTATGATCAATTTTGATTTGTTAATTTTTAAAAATACAATGAATTATTTGGTTTCTTTTAGAATTTTATTTATGTTCTTGATTTTTTTTTTTAAAATCATTCCTAAATCATCATAGTTTTGATGAGTTAAAAGGTTAAGAAGGTTGGTATTGAAACAAATATTTTGAAATTGGGATTTAATGCAGATGTATGTGGGGCATTCTAAGAGAAAGTGTTTTTCCTCTTCAACCCCCTTAGTGTCAAAAAGATGACAAATTATTTCGACCTACAAAGTTTTAGGAATTGTCTAACTCTCATTTCACTATAAATCTCATGAGATTCCATTGTTATTTTAGCAATGCTGATTTTGTTATGTGTGTGTTGATGCGACCAAAATGCTCTTGAATAGACAACGATACTCCCTGATATAAAGTCCCAATTAGACTTCACACCATTTGGGATATGAGACCCATTTGGATACTAGTCTGGCACCCATTAATTAAAATTAAGGAGTGGTTATGGAATGTGGGATGCAATATGCTAATGTCCTATGTGTGGAGTTGTAAACTAATCTAACCTACCCTATCTAGGATAAAAACTTAACTAGTAGATAAAAGATTAGTTATAGATTCCTGCAAATATTTTAGAAACAAAAAACTACTAAAGAGAAGCAAGAACACATAAGCATAAACAAAACTGTAAAACAACATAGTTTCTTATACCACCACCATTTACATTCTCTTATCTACCATCTCAAAGCTATATTCCAAATGAGCAATACACAATGTAGAATATACAACAATTGAATACTACAACTTTAAAGTGGTAATAATGATAGCATAAATACTAGGAGTTCACATCATACGTAGCACAACACCATTTCTCCTCTTCAAAAATGGTCATGAGGGCTTCTTCTCATTATAATTTTTCAAGAGAGTTCTCAAAGTTACAAAAAGCATGCAACATACCCATTTGCTAAAAACAAAAATTAAAATGCCCCTTGCATATAAAATGAACCAAGGGGAAACAAGCCCATAATTTAACATGCATATAACAATATATTTTAAACCATAAATGAAACTATTCAATCAAAACACCAAACACACAAAATTCATATAAAACCATTTACACAGTGGTATAATATCATAAACATAGCAAAAAAACTTATTTGTTTATAAAATAACCCATTGGATGCATATGAAGGTCGTGTCTCCTAGCCATAGGATTTATATTCATTTACTTTCAACGTTAAGCCACCATTGAGTTGATTCTATGAGTCCATGGACCAAAAGGAGGTTTGTCCCTCTTGGTTGTCCACTCCCCACATTTAGTATCCCAAAACCCAAGTTCTACTCCAACAACAGTTCCAATCCACCAACTATACTCCCTGTAACCTACAAAACTCAAGGAATGGGATATCCATTCACTACACATAGTCCCTCAGGCCTTCCCACTTCCCTCCAGGGCTCCAGTGCACTCATTTGGATAGAATTTCATAGTTGATAACTCCAAGAACTCTCAACTACTCCAGGAGTGTTCATAGCAGCCTTCACAAGTCTCTTGAACCACTTCCTCAACATAAAAATGATCCACATGAATACAAATTGTTTTTGTAGGAACACATGCCACATTTCTAGCATAAACATATCCCAATAATGGTTTCCATCTAACACAACATGGATGTTTCTCTTCCATGATACCCAAAAATAACATGTTAAACTATCTTTTTTTCCATACGAATTTCCCTTTTCCCCAAGCAAGTTGACTCTCACACTCCCCAATGTTGATTGTACTTCAACCCCATGCTCTCAATAACTAAGGGATGTGACTTCTCACACCCACCCTATTACATGAATTCAATGTTTAAGTGTCTAATAAGTCAAAGAGAGGATTATATGGTAATGGCACATTGACTTAGGAAAATGACATGGGTTTCCCTTTGGATCCCCCTTTATCCCCCTCTTTTGTAGAATCATAGCCCCCCATCATTTCTATCCCTCTCGTATTGCAACTAACAATTATTATTTTATTAATTATTTCCATGTACCATAATACACAATTCATCCCCCGACCATATTAATCAATATGGGCTCTTCGCCCCAATCATATTGGATCACCAATATAATCACATTTATGAAATTACATTATAATTTGTGGGGATTAAAACTAGGGATGATACATCCCCTTGCCCTTTTTTTTGCACTGTCCTCAGTGCACAAAACCCTACCAGTGCATACACATATTAAAATTTCAAGATCTATTGCCTCTAGTCATCATTCTCTGACCTGATATCACACAGGACTTCCATCCCAAACATAAATACATAGACACTCTATCCCCAAAACCATAGATACATAGGCACTTTGGCCCCATAATCCATACATAAGGATTTTACAATGTATAATTTCATAGTAGTTCCAATGGATAATCTCTCTTTCCCCTCAGTCTACACAACCCAAGGAAGTGTACACCCTTCTCTACATCACAGACCCTTGGGTTGTACCACTTCCCTCCAGGGTCCAATGCACAACCGACCAAGAAATATTGAAGATGAGGCTCTAGGAATCTTAGTTGCAACCACTTTCACATTTTTTCGATTATCACAACAATTCCAACCAACACGATATCATTCCTCTCAACCTGCACAACCCAGGGAATTTCCCCCCCTTCTTTGCACCACAATCCCTCAAGTTGCATCACTTCCCTCCAGGGTTCCAACACAAGGTTGGACAAGAAGTCTTAGATATGTGGCTTTAGGAACTCTAGGTGTGATCATGGAATCTCCAAACCTTGAAATAATTTCAAATTCTCTTCCTGCATTGCATCTTCAGCTCCACTTTGATTCTTCCAAGATACAACAAGTCCATTGGACTTTACTTATTCCATTCCTTTTCCCTTGAGCTCCATTTCCTTTTGGTTCTCTTCTTCCCAAGTACCAGATTCATGTCATCATTCTTCAATTGTTCCTATGCAACCATCATGAAAACATACATGTTATAGCCCTTATCATATGTCAATCATATTATTTACAGTGGTTCTCAACTTCCAAAATATAAATATGTATTCAAAATCATTTTACAATCATAATATGATACTTATCTATTGGCTATCCTACGCTTCACAAGCTACCTCGGGAAAGAATTTCAACTCATTGGCCTTTCTCAACACACTGTCATGATTCTAGCGACCATGCTAGATGCATTTATCAAGTTGCCTCTTCCTTTCCATCCTCACCCTCCATGTTCAGGCATCCCCTTCGTCGCTACATAGTCCCTTGGGTGATCCATCATTTTCCAAGGTGTTCTTGCGCAAGGAGAGCACCAACTCATTACTATAATTATGTTGGCAGTCCACAATCTATGGTAATCATAGAATTCTCACTTCCTAATAGTATCCTTCTTCCCAATATTTCCATCTTCAATATCCATCATCTCATCTATTTCACACACATACAATCATCATGAGATATCATCATAGCAATTTCACTTATTAATTTTCCAAATCTATTACATATAGAAAATCAAGTTTCCCAAGCCTGAGATTTCTTCTCAAAATATTTGTCTCTTGCAGTAGCAGGCATTGAACTTCTTTATGGAATTACACCATTTTCGTATCCAAGATCATTTTTATTGAAATTTTCTCAACTTTCAGTCATCCAAACAAATTGTTAGTATTCATGGATGTTATCATCTTATTGCAGCATTTGCAGTTAGCCCATGAAGTGATTTGATAATTATATTAGTATAAAAAATCAATCACTTCAAACTATTATTCATATTAAATGGAATTAAACTATCATTCCTTGCACGTGCATTATCTAACATAGCAAGATTTTCATAACGCAATCAAACATTATCAACAAATCAATGTGCCAATACCCATGGCCACATCTACACAATGCATCCTTACATTGACTCTGGAATAACACATATCCATGTCATGTATTCCACCATGGTGAGTTGGAAGGTCTATCCAATGCATCATCACATCATCGAAACTATTCTCAATTACTTGTTCGAACATTTGGATACCTTCCTCTTCAACCCATACACAACACTAGTAATATGATCCCTCAGTGATATTCAGTTTTGACAAAGGGGTTGCAATACAAACATCAGTTATATGGGGGGAGACCATTAAGAACTTGTATGGAACAATATCCCTTCCATACAAAACCACAACATGGCCTCACACATAGCTATCTATATTGGCATTCATCGTTATAGCAGGAATATGTCTCCTAACTTGACTTGGTTATGATCTCATAACCAACATAACATGACATGCAATTAAATTTCTCATAAATGAGCATTAAAAAAATTTGTATACTCAAGGCCCTTAGACTTTACATCAATTCAAATATTGAAACTTAACTAAGGGAACTCTTACCTCAATTCCCTTCAGCATTTATGCATCATAAGAAACCCAAATGCATACATGCATGGTTTTTATTACATTACTTGATGCTACCTGATTAGTTTAATTTTTTGTAGAAGCTCATAGGATCCTGTTAGCGTCAGAAGTCACTCCTGGATTGCAGTAGGAGCAGAGCCTGACGCCCATCAGTTTTATGTCACGATTGGTTTATAAAAGGGTGATCGAATGGAAGTAAACTCAATACAATATCGTTTTAACTCAGAATTTTGGACTAAGGCTATGCATGGACAAGTGAGGTCTTAATCTAACTTTAGTCAGTAGTTTGCAGTAAAGGTGAGCAGAAAAAAGGCAACTGTGAGGAAGTGAAAAGGTTTATTGTGAGCATCAAGCTTCCAACAGCTCGAAGGGGAAGGATTTAAATGCAAGAACATTGAAATAAATCGTGACAACGTTACAATAAAACCTTTATATAACACTGTCACAATTTTTCATGTGACTCAAACAATCATAAACTCTTTCAACACTAGATGGAAATCGGATGGAATAAGAAGTTGATTGTCATTAGACTAGAAATTTCACATATAGATACATAACCAGGGAAAACCAGTGCTTCATTAAAACTATACAATAGGGAGATTAGCTCTACCAACGATGGATACAAAAATGGAAAAAATGCCTTCATATACTTGGAGCAAAACCCAACAGAAGCTTCGAGTTACTGCATTGAAGGCATTATGTCTGCATGTTTACTGGAAAACTGTGCATGCATTCTCTGGACCATCATGAACTTCGTTTAGACGCCACCGTGCTCCAGAATGGGCCTGCAAGGAGTTGACAAACTGACAGTCCTCTCCTGGGATTTCTATTTATGGTGGAAACAATGTCCACCCACCATCAACTACTTCCTTGGGATTGGAAACGAACCAAGTCAAATCTGTATCTTTGGGACGTGGAGGCCTTCTCATGCTGCCACCTAGATCTTCTAAACAGATTCATGGTAAGAAGTGGAGGTAGACGCGATAATTGGGGCACCTGACGGGAAGTGACAAATGAGCGGTGACCAGGCAAGGGTGATTTGGCATACTAGATGTGGAAGTGAGATGAGGAGAGGCTAGTGGACGGATGTGGAAGATCTTGTGGGGGCCACGGAGATACAGTGATGGGATGCGATTTGTCAAGGGAGAACACATCTCCTATGACGGGACAA
>ML784072.1:866305-880832 GCA_009831015.1 Picea engelmannii | reverse complement strand
TGTCAATGTGATAGTCATTTCAACAGCCCCTTTAGTAGAAATGGTGGCTTGAAAGGATGAGGTAATGGGTGCATATTTTATAGTTAGGTGAAATTTGTATTTCCCATATTTTTGCGCTCAGATAAATTTTGTATCGAAGAGTTACTTTGGTTTTAGTTGAGAAGGAGAGGGAAAAAGATAACCCCTCATAGGATATGGGTCAAGAGTTTGGTTGAACTGATGGTATATAAAATAAAAAAACACGATGGCTTGACCTCAACTTTATTTGATGGTGAATAAAGCGAGAAAAAGGGAAATAATGCCACTTATGCGTTTGTGGCATCAAGGGAGTGGGTATCAATGAGGTTCTATTAGGGAAATCCCTCTCTCTTACTCCACATAAGGATATAGTGTAAGAGAATGAGTCAAGGTATCCATAGTTGCTTCATAAAATCTATTTATTCTTGAATGGAAAGATGTTAGAAATACAACGTTGGATTATTCATTGGATTCAAGGCCTTACAAGTTTTATGTTTGGAAGATTTATGAATCCCCCTGCCTATTGAAATAATTTTGGGTGCATATAGAGATAAAATGGATAGTGCCTCCAGTGGAAAGGAAGTTACTCGATTACCCTTACTATAAACCATGAGATCATTTGATTGGTTGGGCAGATAGAAAAAATAAGGCACTTTCCCTTGGACATTCTTAGTTTTGTTGGCATTCGACAATCATACGAGGTTTTTAGTTGATAAAAGGAAGAAATTCCACTTTTTTTATTAAATTTTCTATCTTGTTGGGTTGAGTGGCCAAGTGGAAAGGGGCAATTTGATGAGTTTGTGATGTATAGTTCCTTGGGAAAGTTTCTCCCCATGCAACAAAGGGCTCTTATCATGTCATTGGAAGTTTATTTCTAGTGAAATAAAGGAAGTCGTTGTGTAGTTTCAAAGTTTGATGAGTTGAAATGTATCACAAGAGAAAGAGTTTTGAGATGTGTTGTGTTACATGGATAGAAAACTTCAAGAGTTGCAATATGTCATGATGAAAACTAATTTTTTCGTGATGGATCACATATTCGAAAAAATTTCATCATTGTTATGCATTGTACCAATGGAAAATTTTGAAGGCCATGATAAGTCGCAAAAGACGAAAACTTTAGAAGTAGTGAAACGCCATTTTTTCTCAAAATTCTCTATGTCTTTCTGTATCGCATGGAAACAAGTTTTCATATGATGTGATGTATCACACTAAAATAGTTTTCATGTGCCATATCACACTAAGGCACGCTTTCTACATTTGCAATAAAATGTGATTTCACAAGTTTTTAAGGCCGCGACAAGATGAATTTGCTTGAAAAGGGTTAGAACAAAGTATCAAAAGAAACTTTTAAGGCTTGATAATATCTTTGAAGAGTGTGAATGACTTATTCAAATTGAGAATTATTCCAAGTCATTTTTTTAGCTCAAAGAGTAGTCTATTGAGGTTCAAAATCCTAAAAGGAAGGAGGGGCCTCAATCCTTTTTTCCTTCTTCAAATGAAAAAGAAAAAAATGTATGGGAAAGTTGTTGCTTGCTCAACAATTGGTGACAAAATGTACAAAACCATGAATCTCTACAAGTAGGATTTTAGGCAGTCACAAGTTCTATCAAGATAAGGATTTACCTTTGGTAGAACACCCCTACTTTAGCTCAATGGGTTCCCACTATAACTTTCACTTGACATTAGTTGAGTGAGTATTCACTTCTAGCCTGAGCAACTTACAATCATGGTTGAAAGGCCAAAATATGGAGTTCTTTATGTTGATGTTTGCAGCATTGGATAGGGACTTCCACATAGTTTTAAGTGTCTATATGTGTGGAAGTCATCCAAATCCTTCTACCTTAGTAATATACTTTAATTAAAGAAATTATTAAAGTAAAGTGCTTTTATTAATTAGTTGAGTTTAATTTAATGAAATGCTAAAGTTATTAGAATTAGTGAATTAAATATTATCCATTGATCTCAAGTGGTGTGAGATTTAATCTCAACCATCAATCACTTTGGAGATGAGGGTTAGGTCATAACTCAATATTATAAAAGTAAGGCTAGGGTGAAGGAGAAATATAATCTAGTGAGAAAAGAATGACTTTTGCTCAAGGGTTAAATCATGAAGGAATGTGATTCAAGGAGATCTTGGATAGGTGAAGGACTTTCACCTAGAGATCAATTTAGGTTAGAAGAGAAGAGAGAATAGATGCATATGCAGGAAGATCCAACATATTGGAGCCACAACATCAAGGCAAGTTGTACACACTTCATAGGTCAGTCAAGGTGCATAGGCACATAGGCTACAATGCAAGAAAATACATACATACATGGGATACATTGAGAGAAGGTGCATAAAAATATGATAAAGTGAATGCATGGAGTCGTACAACTATGAAGGAGTTGCTAGGGTTTGCAGGTGTTGTTTGTAGTTTTCAGTATTTCTCAGTGAGAAATTTTCCCGGTAAGGGATGATCAAATTATGATGAGAATGAAATGAAGGCATATATATAACAAGGAAATACACATAGATATTGCAAGAACATAGAGGTACAATAATACACAATTTCTATCAATGAACAAATGTATAGGAATTGTTAAATGTAGAATGAACTAATCTCACTAGAATGGTGAAAGCTTATCTTTGAGAAGACATATGATGGATACATACATTCACAAGAAGATGTTTACAATGAGTCTCAAAATGAATTTTTAATATAAATCATTAATGATAAAACCCTAAACATCAAAAAACCTAACCCTAGAAGATGAAATGGCAAAAGGTTTGTGGGGCCCGATGGGGGCAGTTGATACGTCAACTTCCCGAGGGCATAACTTTTACATACGATCTCCATTTTTTGCACTCGATATACTATTGGAAATCTCTAGTTGATAATTACAACTTTTGGCTGGGGCCAGGGTATTATGAAGGGAACTCTTGGCCTCCCGAATGTCTAAAAAACATCATTTAGGGCCTCAAAATGGCCCTGGAAATTAGGACTTGAAAAAATAGTAGAAAACTGCCTAGGTGGAAAACTGTGCTTTGAGCTAGTGGAATATGTGGGTGGCCACCAATATCCACCTAGATCAAGGGATCCCTTGTAAAATTTGATAATATTCTAATGATAAGTTGATTCGAAGGACATAAATCTTTGTGTGTATGTAATTGGCTTATTTACTTCCACTAGTTATTTTTCGTTAATTATTCCAACAAGTGTATTTTGAAGCTACAAATCTGATTTACAACAAGAAAATATCTAGTAAATTTTTTATCGAGGTGATGGGATTAGAAATTGGCATGGTATCATAGCTTTGAATCTGAGAGGGAGCCATATTTCAGATCCACAATAGTTTGTAGTGGATCTATTTCATTTGCAAGTAGATCTCTACATATCTATAAACCAACAATCAAAAATCAAAGGATGAATTTCAAGGAAACAATCATATGACAATAGAACTTGTTTTTGTAGTCCTATGGGGCTATATGTATGCATCATTAGAGAAAATTACATACATATGTGAGTAAAAGAAGAGTAGAGTGTGTATACACTCTTTATAGTGAAGCATGGCACATACATATGCCCTACTCAAGCTTACCTGGTGCGTACAAGGATGTATAGGGGCAATTTCAAAAGTAAATTTCTTGTGGGTTATTGAAGGAATAAGAACATGATAATTTATTTTTATCATATATGAGAAATGGAAACAACAAGTCTTAAATTCAAATACATATTAGATGGAGCATCAAACTTCCTATCTTGGAAAGCAAGAGTTACCTTGGTTTTGAAGGAATATGATCTTTGGGGGATTGTTGACAAAGTAGATCCTTCACCGATAGATCTACAAGCATTGATAGATCACGAGAAGAAGGAGATAAAATCCCAAAGGGAAATATTGGATATAGTAAAGGATCACTTGATTCCTCATTTATTCGAGAATAAGATGGCGAAGGAAATGTTTGATGCCCTAGTAGGTTTATTCCATAGCGATGACTTGTACATGAAAATGATCTTAAGAAATAAACTCAGATCAATGTAGATGTCTAGATATGACAATGTTACCATCTACTTCATAAGGATCACTTGATTACGTGATCAACTTATATCTATTGGGGAGAATATGAATGATGTAGAACTTGCAAATGTGGCATTGAATGGTTTCCCAAAGTCTTGGGAACCATTTTTAAAAGGATTCTATGCTCAGGAAAATGCTATATATTGGTAGAGGATTTGGGATGATTTCTTCCATGACAAGACATAGGAGGAGTCTAAAGTTGGAAAAAAACAATATGGAGAGGAGAACCTAGCTCTGTTCAGTCAATCCAATAGGAGAAAAGGAAAAGGTTCTAACGGTAACAATGAGGGGGTAACCTCACAATTGGGGAAGAATGACTTGAGTAAAATGAAGTGCTTTGTGTGCCAAAAGATTTGAAACTATGGATCATAGTTTATGGAGAAGAAGAATAGAAAAGGGGAGATGTAGACAATAACATCAGTAGAGACACATCTAGATGATTTTGCAACAAAGTTTGAGAAGTAATTCTCACTTGTCTCCTACCTCTCTACTAGCACCAACATAAGGAGTGTTTGGTACTTGTACAGTGGTGCATCTAATCATATGATAGAAGAATGGGAGTTATTCAATGGTATGACAGAGAAAGAATTAGGGACCCATGTGGATCTTGGAGACAATACAAAGTATGCACTGAAGGGGGAGGGGACTATCTTATTTTATCTTGAGTTAGGAGATTTGTTGGAGGCCCAAGATGTGCTTTAAGTACCAAAACTGAAGAAGAATTTTCTCGCAGTCTCAGTTTTGGAGAATAGGGGGTTTTCCTTCATGTTCAAGAAAGGGAAAGTACTCATACGTCCATAGGGAGATATCCCTGACACAAGAGTGTGCATTGGGATGAGATAGGGAAAGTTATACAGGTTGCAAGAAAAGTTTGTTTGTAGGTCCAAGGGGATCTTGGATCTTATCTATTCATATATGAATGGATCGATGTCAGCGTCAGAGGACAAGGAGAAGAAGGATCCAAGGGAGAATAGATTTTAGACACTTTCAGTTCAAGGAGTCAAACTTTAGGTGGCGAGGACTTATCCCCTTCTAGTACTATCGGAAGACCTAGTTGGCTTGAATTGAGATTTAGGGATGCTCAGGAGCAAGTTGAGGCTCCTAGGAGCACAATCAGGGAGAGAAAGTCTCTAAGGAAATTTCCAAACTTTATGGTGCTAATTAGTAGCATCATTGATTATGAGTCTTCCAATGTTCAAGAAGCAATATACCAATAGGTTTGGAGGGTGCCATGGGGAAACATGATGTGCCTGACATTGTGCCAAGATTTGCACAAAGGAGTTGCTAGGGTTTGTAGGTGTTGTTTGTAGTTTTCAATATTTCTCAATGGGCCTTTTTCCTGTTAAGGGATCCCTTGTAATCTTTGATATTATTCTAATCATAATATGATTTGAAGGGCATAAATATTTTTGTGTTTGGAATTCGTTTCTTTGCTTCCTCTAATTATTTCCATTAATTACTCCAACAAGTGTATTTGTTTTGTGAGCTTTAAATTTGGTATACAACAATGAAATCAAAAGTAAATAATTTATTTAGGTGATGGGATAAGAAAATTGACACTTTCATGACTTCAATTTTTTCCCTTAGATGCTAATGTAGTTACATAGGGTCATTAAAAACAAGATATGTTGAAGATTCAAGCTACTTTATTATTTTCTCTTGGTGTCTCTCTATTTCCAGTGAACGTCCATAGCCCCGATGGAGCCATCTCGATATCACAATCCTTTCTCTACTACCAATGAGAATCCATATGCCCGATGAAGATACCTAAATGTCCCACATGCTCTGGAATTCATTTCCCAAGACTTTACCTTTTGATTTTATTTTGAGAGAGAGGTGGATGGGGGAATCTCAATCAATATTTAAAGGCATTTGGGATGATACTTGTTATTTGAGAAATGTTTCAGATATGCCTTTTTCATCTTCCTTGTATCCAAAATCTTGGGAACTCCATAAGATTTTGAGTAAAAAATTAATCATTGTTAAGTACATGTATGGAGCCATGGAAATGAATGGTAATTTATCTAGAACTAGACATGAGATATTCATATCCAACATTGTTTAAGAATTGTTCCACCACTGAGTTGAAAACTCAAATACTAGAATGAGGTAATGATAAAAGATATTGTGAATTATTGTATTGTCCATTGGGCTCAAAGTAGATTTTTATGATTCTGACTAGTTTTTCTCAAGGATCCTAAAACAATAAGATCACTTGCAATATATCATTAATTAGTTATTGAAAGAATATTGAAAAGGAAAATTCTTTAAAACAAACTAGTCAAGTTAAGTTATGGTTAGAACAAAGGAAAATAATGAAGAATTTAAATCAAATTAAAAACTTAAAGGAAAACAAAAGAAATTTACCTATGTACAAGATAACTACATGAGAGGTAGATAACTGAAGTATCTCTTCAAAATTTGTCCATTGACATGAAGTAGGTCTACTTCTCAATCTAGGTTTTGTATTCTATACATACTTAAGCCAAGTTTTTTAACCACTAAGTAAGGACTAAGCCACAAATGTTGAAATTTAGTATGATTACCCTTCTCTTTGTGTGGCTTGTCCCACTCTAAAATGAGGTCTCCCACTTGGAAGTCCTTTTCTCCTGCAAATTTGTTTTCAAGCCATATCTTAACCTTCTGTTGGTGCACAAAAAAAAATCTTCTCTTCCTTCTCCCTTTCTTTTTCTATTTTGAGAAAGGTATCCACCCTTATTTGGATGACTTTGTAATCTACCCCCATGAAACATGGGATAATTGAATATATGGAAATAAAATGTTTGGACGAAGGATGGTTTTTTTTTGTAGAAAAAAAAGTAAGGATATGTTCCTAAAGAGGCTTTAGGGATCACTCTTTCATCCCATAGAGAATTTGGTAATGCATTATGTCAATTCTTTTGGTGTTCAACTGCTATATCCTTAATTTCCACCCTATAGACTAGAAGGGACTCCAATAGAAGATGAAAGCCAAAGCACATTTCTTCTTGAGATTTAGTACCTTTTTTAAGCTCTTTGTAACTCATTGAATCTAGAAGGTATATGTTATAGCCTTAATTTCCACCCTATAGGTCAGAAGGGAATCAAACAAAAGATGAAATCCAAAGCACATTTATTTCTTGAGATTTAGTACCTTTTTTAGTGTCATCCCAAGACTCATATGAGACAACACATGATGATCATTGCATGCCATCTATAGTGAAAAAAATGATGATCTATGTAACCTTCTAGATTCGATGATTTATGCACCAACATCCCCACACCAACATGCATATAAGACTATTGGATCTATATCCTTTTGTCTTTTTGGAATCAGAATTGGTGTTTCAATTTTCTTAGGTCTTAGCACAAGATTATCAAATCATAAACATTAAGGATCTTATCCTTATCATTGGTTTCCTATGCCAACAATATAGCGTTCAAAAAATCTATGAAACAACATATAAGCATATGTTAAACAAGGTTCTAAATATATGACCTCAAGGATGGATTTAGGGATAAGAAAGGCCTATATTGATGAGTTTCCATTTAGGACTGGGGGCATTTTCTAGGGCATCCAGTAGCCCTCCTAGTCTTGATCCTTTTCCACCTCGAGTTTCTTTTTCAAAACTTTTGATTGAATTCTTTACTTCCCTTTCCTTCGAAGATTCATGTTTCGTACCTCCTTCATGTATTGATGGGTATCATCAAGGAGCTTCCATAGCTCATGGAACCACTCACAATGAGTATATTCGATCACATAAATTCATTCCTATTTGGCATGGCCCCAACATGTTATTCCATATGATGCCAGGATCGGCTCATGAATTCAACGATTATGACAAATATCCTTGGTCTGATCCTAGCCATGGGCTCTACACTACATAAATCATCCAACTATGTACTTCCTTGTACATAGGTGTTTGGTGTGAGTGATTTTGTTTTTCATGTATCATATCCAAAAAATCAAAAAATGTTTTCTCTTTTGATATTTCATAGTGCGTTTTGACCCCCAAAATATAATTTACATTTGTTGATAGGATTATGGGAACATTTTTGCAAAGATGGAGACTTCCATTGAACTTGAGGTGTGTGTTCTCTAAACTGGAATACATGGATAGGTTTTTCCTTATGATATTATTTTTCATTATTAACTGTATATTTTTCCATCACTATTCCTTAGGTTCGATCTCGTTAGGTTGTGGCATTAGCCATTTCATTTTGCATGTTGTAACTTGTTTAGTAGTGCCTACCCTTCAAGGGATCCCTAGTTAACACATGGATGTTCATTTGATTCCCATGCTGCAATTTCCCGTAGGATTGGGAGCCCTCTTGTAGCCTAACCATGACTTGATGATTGAGCCTCATTTTCCTCTCTTATATTTTCTAGCCACATCTCGTGGGGGTTCCCAATTTTTTTTTCATGTTCCTTGATGGTAACCTATGCATTTTTTCTTGTGTCATTCCTCCCCCTATTGCACTGCTATTTTTCCATATCCCACTTACCGCTATTTTCATAGCCTTGACCATCTGCCTCTTACATTATGTGACCTCCATTTTGCATCCACCTACCCATGGAGAGAAAAAATTCTAAGAGTGGATCTCACTTGCCCGTACCATTTGCATTCATATTGCTTAGTTCAGTTCCATGCACTTGGAACATAGGAGCATGTTGTTAAGCCACTCGTTTTCTCTAGCTGAGTATACGTTTATCTCTTTTTTTCGAACTTGTAAAAGAACGCAAAAAATACATTACCGAGTACACTTTTATGTCTTTTTTGGACTCGTAGAAGGACATGAAAAAGGTAAATACTGAGAATAATTGCATCCTTCTTTCATGCTCATTAAACATGAAGGATATAAAAAACACACAAAAAAAAAAGAGTGAGGGTTTTTCACCACTGGTTTATTCTCAAAATGGTAGTGTTAGTCGAGTTTCCCTTGAACATGGCACCTATTTGAGCCCTCGTCATATAATTGGGTTTTATCTTGGCTAGGATCCATCCTAGTAATATGATTTAGACATACTCCTTCGGCCGATTACTCTTCTAGTAATCATGGAGAGTGCTTCAATGCCTCTTGTGTTGTTGCAATATATTCGTCCATCTCTTGTGTCTTTCTGCCAAGTCACCATTTTGTCGTGTTATATGTTCAAGGGAATTTTAATCCTGAGTCAGCCATCCCTATGTTATTTGTACTTTTTGATACTCTCTGCTCACATTGTCTCTTGGTGTATGTTTCATGTCGATTGATGGGGGATACATCAAGGCCCTCCTTTGATGAATCTCTTCCTATCAACTTCAACACATTATCTAGGAAAGGGATCTAGAAACCAACTAGTAGCTTGGAGCTTGCAATCATTAGTGGTAGGCCTCCTCATGATCGACAATGGGTCTGCATAATTGACTCTTGATCAATTGATTCTATGATTTTTTGGCATCATATCCTCTATTCACCCTCACTAGATTATAATAGGTACCTTGGGGTCCATATTCCTCGTCGGTGGGTCCCCTCACATCTGTTAATGGTATATATCAATGACTGGTAATCAAGTGGTTTCTACCATGCTCAATGTCAGCTCATCTATTCGCATGATGTAGATTCCTACCATCATGTTTTGAGATGAAGACCTTGGGTTCGAGGACACATCATTCCTTTATAGCATCCCCTCCCAAATTGTGATGGAGTATATCACTTATCTATGAGTACTTTGAAGACTTTGAGGGAACTTCCCTCAATTCCCATTGTCTTTCTGATGTATATATGTTGTGTCATAGATCCACATTGTATTTTTTGGTGGCTATGATTGTGTACATGAAATAGATCCACATTCTATTTTATTGTGGCTATGATCTCATTGATGACATGGATTCATTGTGTATTCTTATGTGGCCATGATATTTCATTTCATGTCATGGATCCACAATGTATTGTTTGGAGGCCATGTTATTGAGTGTCTGAGTATATCTACCAAGGAAATGGTCTATATCTACATTCATCCTTGGTGTTCAATTGCAGACACTCTTTGACCTATGGAGCTCCTTTGCTCTCTCCTAACCCTGCCTCACATGGACACTATTTTATTGTAATGTGTTTCGTCCATCCATTCCTTTCCCGACCTCAAACATTAGGGGGAATCTATTATAGCCTTAATTTCCACCCTATAAGCTAGAATGGAATCCAGCAGAAGATGAAAGCCAAAGAACATTTCTTGCTTAAGATTTATGACCTTTTTTAGTGTTGTCACAAGAATCATAGGAGACAATACATGATGATCATCACATGTCATCTATAGTGAAATAAGTGATGATCTGTGTAACCTTCTATATTTGATGAGTTACGAATATCTAATCAATGGGTGAGTTGTATCTATGTGGAAAGAGCCTAGGAACTCACATAATTTGAGTTTCTACTAGGTTCTAGAATATCTAGAATCTCTCCCAAGCCTCTTACAAGGATCTATATAAGAACGTAAAGCCTTGAGAAAGAAAAGGAAGAATCATTTGCAAAGTTATGTAGTCCAATTGCAAAGGTTCTTTTCCTATTCACAACAACCAGAAATCAGATTTCATAGATTGATAAAGAAGTTGAGGAGAAGAAAGGAGTAAGGAGCCAAACAAGAACCACATCAGCATCCAAGGTGTTGGCATAGGGGCAGACCCAGGGTTCAATGCTAAAGAGATCACCAACAAATCCCTAACTACCGGCCCTTTCAGAAACACCTGTGAAGCAGATGAAGTCTCACCTGAGGAAGAGGCAGGGGTGGTTGCAAAACTCAGGTGTCTGCAACCTTAGATGGGACACAGATCTATGATTATCTTGCTTAGAGTGCACTTAGCGTCAGTTATTTCCTAACATACATTCATTAATACACTTCGTAGAAAGCACTTAGCACCTTATGTATCATATTTAGCATGCATTCATATCTCATAAGCACAAAGCATCAATAGATCTATCTAAACATATCAAAGCACTTAGCAAGAGAGATACAAACACATCAACACAATACACAGAGTTATTGTGGTTCACCCCCACCCTGGGGCTACGTCCACAAAGTCTTCTTTATATTATCTTGGTCAAGCAGTTACAACATGGAGCTTCAATGACCCTTACTTAGCATGGGACAGAAGATCTGTGCAGCTCACTAGATCCCTCTTGCTTGCACTCAGAACAAAGCCTTCTATAGTCTCTCACAGAGACTTGCACTCAGCTCTGCAAGTCTTACACAAAATGCACAGAGCCTTACGATACTTGATCACACAGATCCCGCTACTAGCACTAAGCCTTCAAGATCCTACCCCGCATAGGACAAGAGATTTGTGCAGCTCGCTAGATCCTCTTTCCCCAGGTATATCCAAGCACTAAGCCTTCTCACACTCTATGCACTCAACACTTATTACCACATGCACAGATCTCTTACAGTCACACGGACTTCTGATCACATAGATCCAACTTATGCACTAAGCCATCGATTAGGCAGGGCATTTTTTTCTTACATGGCCTAGACCTCTATTTATACATAGAAAAAGGCCTAAACAAGGGCCGACATCCCTTTCCCGTTACAATATTCCCAAAAAACCCAAAAAGGTGGCAAGATCCCGTGATCTCTACTTCGCCATGCGCTCTGTCTTCGACAGGCAGTCGAAGTACCAAACAGTCAACTATGACCAAGTATTCCTCAAAACTTGGTCGAGGGCCAATAGGCCCCCAACACTCACATGTGACTCATCTTGAGTCACTCTTCTCTCGGTAACTTTGCCTTGAAGGCCTCGAGCTTCACTAGAGCGACTTCGACCTATTTCTTTTTTATTGCTTCTTGCTCGACAAACTCCTGAATGAGTGCATTACTAACTGGTCCTTCTAAGCATTGCTCTGCTATGTTCACGACCTGTTCCAGGTCTTCCCTTGGCTCTCAATCTCTAAGAAATGTGACATGCCCTATCCTACAAAGGTTGAAGTTGTTGCGTCACTTCCATGACGTTTCTCTGGATCATATGAATCTATTGATACACGACGCGTTGTTCATGGGACCTCTTCATTTTCTCTAGGTTCGATAGGGCCTTTAGCTGTACCTGTAACTTCTCAGCTTGGTACTTAGCCTCCTGGAGCTGTGACTCCAATTTATGTTGGCTATCCACATCTTGAACCTCTTCATTTTTCTTCATCTCCTTTGTCGTCTTTGTCTTCTTTGTCTTCTGTGTCTTACTAGGCCCAGGTGTGTCCTGCACAGCTTTTGGGCTGTTGATATCTGAAATATCCGCTGGATCTGCTGCAACGAGGAGGTCCGCCAACCATTCCTTGGTGATCTCTTCAAGGTCTTCTTCTGTTAGTTTATAATAGGACTACAGCTATTCCTGGTGCTCATCAGCGCGTGGAGTTAGGTATATGAAGTGGCGATCCACACTGAACTTCATTAAGGGTCTAAATATGTGGAGTGTGTTCAGAGTAATGCGAGGTGTGGCTTGTATCGCGGTCTTCAACTAGATGTAGTATCTGTGAAAGAGGGTATTCGACTGCCATTGCCTATTCATATCTATCATGTACCATAATGTAATGAACTTCACAACCAATGGTTTAAACGGTAGGGTTTTAGGAAAAATGACATCCTCCGGCATCTCCCATGCTATGAAGGTGATCAAGATGAGAAGCTAGCTGAAGTGGAACTCATATCCTTGGTCTTGAGCTTCTCTGCAATCCAATTCGAGTTGATCCACTAAGTACTTCGACCAGTTCATTTGGAATCCTTATACGCATTTTCCTGCGAGATCAACTACAAACCCAGATACTTGCGTCGGTCTGTTCTTGCGGACTAACTTTCCTGCGATCATCTGACAAGTGAGGCGCACTGCGCCACTGTCAATAGAGGTTACCTTGTAACCTCACACGCCTTTTTCAACATTTCCATAGGCCTCTTTAATCTTCTGTGAAAGAGCGCAATCTGTGGTCTTTCCAGGGTAATAGTCTTGCGGGTTAGGACCCTACATGCTCAGCCCGGTGATCTTATTGATCATCATTGGATCAATCATTATACGTCGGTTCAACTAGATATATCCTCCATGGTATCTCGCTAGTAGCATGTTACGCAAGCGTTCACCTCCCGGTGCCTGCCAAAGTGTGGAATCTTCATTACTTTAAGTAAGGTGGATTGTGCGAGGTTCATCGTCCATTGTTGAGGGATGATCTTGGAATTCTCCCCCTTTGTCATCGTCAGATACTTGTGCCATGCAATCATACTGTAGGCTTTCCGGTCACCAAGGTTGAAGTCACAAAACTTCAATGCTGTGAGCTTGGTCTGCTCAGTGCGAACTGTGTGCACTCCCTTTAGTAGGTATGAAGTGATCATAGGATAGTTGTAATCTCAGGGCACACTGTCACGGTTGATTTCACCTTTCAGAGGAGGTATGTAAGAGGGGAAGATGCTTGGGATCAGTTTGGCATTCGCAATGTCATCTCTATGTTTAGTACGTTTCTTGGCGATCTGTTGGGATTGTCCAGCTTGAGAAGTGGATGGAGAAGTTGCTACTCCTCTTGACGACAAGGCTTGGACTCCAATGGACATTCCTCTTTCCGACATAACTCTTTTTGTTCTTAAGCTAGAGAGTACTTCTCTCACCGATTCTTCTATTTTTCTAAGCTCGTCGAACATGTAAGCTCAGGATCACTTTCTCAGGTTGTCAATGGGATGAAGGTACCGTAATCAAGTAGAGAGCAAGGAAAGGTAGTCACTATTCCACAATGCAGGTATTTTGTGAGCTCAAGTTATCAATTGGAAAAAGTGTCTTCCAGGCGTGGCACAACGGAATAAGTAAGTAAAGCTGTAATGGATTGCTTGCAATGGATAGGAGGGTCCATTAACTCTTGATATGTTCGTTATGGCGTAGTCTAACGGTCAGGTAACAGGTCATAACTTTCTTTCGAGATGTTCAGGCCATTAGCGAAATGGGTATATCGTCATCTAACGGCTATATTACTTCGACATGGCGAAGTGCCATATGTCGTTGTTCTTCTATCCCGGTGAAGCTCAAATTTGACATGTTTTCCTTCTGTGGGGTTTCTTCTAGAACGTTCTGTAATTTCTCCAACTTCGCTTTCTTCTTCATGAGTTTTCTAGCCTTCTTCCCAGTGAGCTTTGTCTTGGTCATCCTTTTTTCATTCTGATTCTTTTCTTCTCTTGGCATTGTAACTTTGCAGTGTGTTTATGGATAAATTCGTGAGTGCGGACACAGACCAATCTCCCCAGATCCACCTGGATCTGGAACAAACCGTGACAAAATACTACTCTTTCCCTAGATCTAGATATTGAATGAAATAAGAGAAATGGATGGTGAACATACCTTATGAACGCTCTCCTTTAATCTCTGTTGTTCCTTGCTCTGCTCCGATGCTCTTGTGTCATTCCAATCACAACAACACAAACCAATCATAGCAAAGGCATTAATATATTCAATACCTAATCTATACATGTGATCAA
>ML784072.1:847313-859646 GCA_009831015.1 Picea engelmannii | reverse complement strand
ATTAGTTACTTGGATAGGGAATGATCCCAAGATATCTGGAAAGTCAGTATTTTGCCAACCATTCGAACTCCAACTCACCCTTCTAGAAGATTCCTTCTAGAAGGATCAAGAACTTATTCATTTTCTTCCGTTAGAAACATGTCTGCACCCTAACCATTGACACAGTGCGGAAAGTTCGCAATCAAGCTGAATGCAGCCTGCGGAAATGAAGGATTTTTGCAGGAGAGTATATATGCAGCCTGCGGACTATTTCCAAAAATGTGATTTTGAGAAAATGACAAGTGTAACCTTCTTCAGGAAAATGTTCTTAATGAAGAGTTTGATCTTCCATCATCATGACATAATCATAATATCATCTTGATAACCAAAAATGTGGATAACACAGTGTTGAGATTATTTCTTCAAATCCACAGGTATTACTTGTCCAACATATTTTTTGGTCCTCTGGGGTTCTTCTAGTGTTCTGTCAACTTTGTCATCCAAGTTCCTGGGGTCAAGAACCCTTGATCTGTTCTCCCGTTCTTCAATCAACCGTGTGATCCTTCTAGTCATGAAGTCTCTTAACTCTTGTCTATGTTGTTCTAGGTCCTTTTCTACTTCCTGTTTTATGGCTTGATCTTTCTCAATCCAAGGTTTACCAAGTAACATATTAAACGGGGCGTTGTCCTCCACGAACTTGACAATCTCAAAATATTCTTCTGTCGAAGCTCCATGGGAATTCATAGATATCTGAGTGAGATTTCCACATTGGTTTACCATCTTTCCTCTGAATAACCCTATTCCTCCTAATGAAGGGGTCATGTCAGGTATTCCTATAGCTTTCTAGGTTCCTTCTGTCATAATGTTCACATGTGTTTCTTCATCCAAAACACAGTCAATGTCGAAGTGTCCTATTCTCACTTCGATCTGTTCTTTCTTCTTGAATATTTATAATAAGCTGAGGTCTCTGTGATCATTAAGGGTTTCTTGAATTTTCATCAATACTTTCTCTTATTTTCTCTGGGGTTCCTCTATAATCTGAGTCTCTGAATTTCCTTCTTGCTCTATATTCAGCTTTTAAAGTCTAGAAATCATTCTAGGGCAATCCAGTGCTTCATGGTCCATAGCCTTACAACAAAGACAACCGGGTCTTCGCCCAGGGAATTCCTTAGCAAGATGTCCGGGCCTTCTGCAATTGTAATAAGGATTTAATCCTCTCTTTCTCTTCAATGATCCCCAACTTTTCATGTACTGTGTGCTAGGATCATAACGGTTAGCCTGCAAAACTTTCTTTCTAGGATCCTGCATCCATTGGTTAGTTCCAAAATTCTTTCTATGCATAGGTATAACATATCTATCACTATACTTATCAGATCTATTCATATCAAACTCTCTTTCATCTATTAATGCCCTAGTTTTGAAGCTATGATAGAATCTATCAAACATACCTAGATCCATGCTTTAGAAACAAAAAATTTCACTTATCTTACTTCTTCAGAGCACAAAGCTTCCAGATCTAAGACTTTTAACTATTCTTACCTTTTTCTTGCAGATATGACCTCTTTCTTCACAGATCTGACTTATTTTTCTTCATATTTGACCTCTCTTCTTCAGATCTGACCTTTCTTTCTTGGCACAAAGCTTCACAGGTCAAACAGAACACTGCGCACTAAGGCAACAGATCTACGCACAGAGCTTATTTCGCACAAAGATTCTTCTTCTTTAGTTCCCAGCAATCACAATTCCAGGTCCCGACAACAGAACCATTTGTTGGCACAGTGGAAGACCCAGGGTTCAACGCTCAAGAGCGCACCAACAAAGCCCTAACTACCTTCCCTTTCGGAAACACCTGCGAAGCAGATGAAGTCTCACCCGAGGTAGAGGCAGGGGTGGTTGTGGGAATTAGGTGTCTGCAACCTTAGCTGGGACACAGATTTGTGATTATCTTTCTTACAATGCACTTAGCGTCAACTATTTCCTAACATACATTCATTAATACACTTCGCAGAAATCACTTAGCATCTTATGTATCATATTTAGCATGCATTCATATCCCATAAGCACAAAGCATCAATAGATCTATCTAACCATATTAGATCACTTAGCAAGAGAGAGACAAACACATTAGCACAATACACAGAGTTACCATGGTTCATCTCCACCCTGGGGCTACGTCCACAAAGTCTTCTTTATATTATCTTGGTCAAGCAGTTACAACACAGAGCTTCAATGACCCTTACTTCACATGGGACAAAATATCTGTGCAACTCGCTAGATCCCTCTTTCTTGCACTCAACACAAAGCCTTCTACAGTCTCCCACAGAGACTTGCACTCATCTCTGCAAGTCTTACACAAAATGCACAGAGCCTTACGATACTTGATCACATAGATCTCGCTACTAGCACTAAGCCTTCAAGATCCTACCCCTCATAGGACAAGAGATTTGCGTAGCTCGCTAGATCCTCTTTCCCTGGGTAGATCCAAGCACTAATCCTTCTCATAGTCTATGCACTCAACACTTATTACAGCATGCACAAAGCTCTTACAGTCACACAGAATTCTGATCACATAGATCCAACTTATGCACTAAGCCATCGACTAGACAGGGCCTTTTTTTCTTACATGGCCTAGACCTCTATTTATACATAGAAAAAGGCCTAAACAAGGGCTGACATCCCTTTCCCCTTACAATATTCCAAAAAAACCAAAAAGGTTCCACAAAAGGTGGCGAGATCCCGTGATCTCCACTTCGCTATGTGCTCCATCTTCGACGGGCAGTCGAAGTACCAAATGGTCAACTATGACCAAGTATTCCTCAAAACTTGGTCGAGGGCCAACACAAGGTATGAAACTTTGATTTATTTCTTCTATATTCATTAATAGATCATTGGTTTTCCCCCTACAAATGTTTGTAATTGATGTGCAAATGTGTAGATCTGGTTTATTCCATTATAGATCAGAGTATATCCAAGTTGAATCTAGGATTCTAACACTAAGTAAAGAGGTAGAAAGGCATTGTTTGTATTTTGTGTGTAGGAATAAGATTGCAGAGATTGGAATTGGGACTTCATATCTACATCAGGTGAGATATATGAAGCTAAAACTACAGTGAAAGGTATATTATCTCTACCATTCAAGTTAATTGTGAATCCATTTTCTTGAGTCTAGGAAACACATAGAATTCTAGCCCCACTATTTTCCTAGGATCAGTAGGACGATACTAGGGAGATCTACTTACCATACTGGTAATATTTCTCCAATAAAAGAACTAGGGACTATGTTAGGGAAGAATATTTGATTCTTATTTGGAATCCCTTGCCAAATTTCCCTCTATTTTTTGTTTGTCATTTAATTTTCCTTCCATATACTTTTCCAAAGGTCTTATCTCACAAATTTGATAGAGTTGAGACATATATGACAGATCTGAGACAGATCCATCCTTTCCAAAAATGAAATGTTTATGCAGGCTTCGCATGCTGCAGTATAAGGGGCACATAATGATCATCACTTGTTTTCACGCCTGTGTCTCACGACGACCCCTTCAAATTGGGGAAAGTTGTAGGCTTATAGACTTGTGAGACTAGATCTAGTCTTTCTAGTCCTTGAGGTCTCTATTGATTTGTTCTATAAGTGTCTTACCTATGTTTGAGTCTTACTTTCACATAATTTGAATTCATTTTTTGTTTGGAGTGTTATTGTGTGGTTTGTTCTTGGATTGCTTGGTTAGGCTTGTTTACTATCTAGTGATCCTGTTAATTTGGGAAGTGAACCCAATAGATTTGAACAAATCTAGTAGTGTTTGATGTGATTTCTTTTATAGTGTCCTTTTGTGATTATTATCCACTGCTAGATCTATCCTTTTTGGGTGATTTTTTGGGTGAGAGATTAGTAGAGACATTGGAGTGGGATTATCTAGCATCACTAACAATTTCCTATAACCCTATGTTTTTTGAATTTGTTGGTTTTGCATTTTCATTTTGTGTTCTTGCATAGATCCGAAATATTTTTTCATTACACTTGGAAAAATTACAAAAATAAAATAAATTTGCATGCTTGTGAGATTTTGAAGCATTAGAACAAGAGTTTGCATTGTCGAATGGTTTGGATTGAGTTCTTAGAAGAATTCTAGATATGAAATGTTTGTATGGTTGTATGGTGTGTGAGGTTTCATTTCAAAATTACAAAGAAAAAGTCATCTCTTCCCTCTCGTAGATAGAATACATTGAAGACTTTCATTCATCTCACGTTGACATAAATAACAACCATAAAAGCAAATTGTGTAATCTAAAATCAATTAGACATTTTTATTTTTTAGTGAACCAACATTGGATAATCTTTGGGCCTTGGAATAGGATTGGAGAGTAAACTATACAAGGCCATGGAAATGAAAATTATGAGTCATTAATGAGTGATAAATCCATTCTTGCAAACAGTGTGTAGGGAGCCTCCTCTAACACAAGAGTTAAGAATGAGGTTGCATCGACGCAAGTAGGGAGATTACCCCTCTCTGATTGTTTTGGTGTTTGTGATATCGCTTTGATTTCTATGTTTACTGGGGTTTCGTTGGTGCCATGCCTCTGTGTGAGGTAACACCTTCAGAGCTTCAGGCTTAGCTACCCTTCCCTTATGTGTGGTCGAACCTAGGACTGTTCGCCCTATTATTGATTGTAAGTTGGTAGCCTTAGTGACCCTTCCTAGGTAGGCAACAAAGGTGATTGCAGGTGCGACATTTTGGTAGTCCTTGTGGTAGAAGTTCATTCATAATATTAGTTCCCCCATAGGGTAACCACATTAATAAAGGGTGATTGCATCGATTCAGGTTGTTTCCCATAGATCATCTTAATTGCTCCTCATACCTTTGCTATCCAATCTTGTGGGGACTTAATTTCCCCTAGAGGGTTGGTTTTTAGAAGTCCCCTTGAGCCATTTGTTTTCTTATCATTATCTTATATTTCATAGGGGTGTGCTCTTTGATTTTGACTCCATATCGACCATAGTTTGATTTTTTATTGATTTACCCCTATTATTTTCAATGTGGATGAATTAGTGCACCAATATCATCAATTGTGAGGACTAGAACCCATCACGTAGGTACAACCACCTCGCAAGCGGTGTGAAGTAGGTAACCAAGAATTTGAAGGGTATTATTCTTGGTTTGAGGATACTAGTTTGGTTGAAGTAAAAGTAGTCAATGAAGGTCCTCCAACAAACTTTAACCCTCCTTTAACTAATTCTGAAGCACCTCTACTTGTCCAGGTAGGGGAGATTTTTAATGAGCCTTTTTCTTTGTTCAATAATCCTTACACCATGTCGGGACCAAGTTTCATCTAGTGTATTTTATCCATCCATCCCATGATCAAGTGGGACTGAAGGAATCCCAATGAATTCCACATTTCCTTGTCTTATCGCCAATGAACCTACACCGTTCATGCCTTTTTCTAAAGTTCCCTTGATTTGGGCGGACCTTGACTGTGTCTTCATTTCCATCTGTGACTATACTCAATGTTAATATGCATGCCCCTTCCATCCCAAATGTTTGGATCCTTTTCAGGTGGGGGGCTAAGCCTTGGTTTCAACATGGGAAGTGGAACTCCTTCAACCTCTGCCATTCCTATGAGCAGTCCAACATCATCAGGTGTGGGTGTGCCTTTCAGGTGGATATTTCCTAGTGGTTTTGGGGCTCTCCCTACTTAGGTTGGGGATAGTAGTATGACAAGAGGTTTTAACTTCCCATGGGTTAGCCCACCTTTCCCCGGGGGCACACCTCTAGAGGGTAAATTTTCAAATTGGGCAGGATTTCTCTTTATTCACAAATATGGTTATGGGGGATTCTTCCCTAGGACTAGCATTGGGAATTTGTTTCCTAGAGGATTCATACCTATCCTTGGGGGAAATCCCCTCGAGGGAATGTCCAGTCCAGGGAGAAATCATGCTCCTAAAAGTGACACCATATATAGGAGCACTCACTCTTCGAGAACACTTCAATAGCCTTATGGTAATATGAACATAGGGGGACCACAAGGTCCATCTGGGATAACATAGACCACATCTCCCTCCTAGTATTAATATTATCACACATCATTGACTTTCCTCACAATGTTAGACTTAATTGATCTAGCATGATTGACAAATGACCCTATTTCCCATAACCCTTCATGGCCGACTATGCCTGGAACAATACCTTCAGACATACCAAAATTCAACGGAAAGTCGAGAGAAGACCCCTCCACACACATCATCATGTATTTTTTATGGTGCTCATCCAATTCCTTGATGGATGATAGTGTGAATCTGTGTCTTTTCCAGTGATCCCTAACCGAAGGTGCCACTAAATGGTACATTTAATTACAAGGTAGTTTCTTTTAAATCTTCAATGACTTGGAAATGGTGTTCCTTACACATTACCAATTACCCATTAGCTACGTGATAGGAACAAATCTCTTGACTTCACTGCATCATGATACTATCACTCAAATTTCTGGTCACTTTCATGAGTGGTGATGAAGGCATAGGATGATCAAGACCTAGATCTTGGAAAATCTCTTGATGGAGTGGTTCACCAAATCTCTCCTTCCAACCATTTCTAGGGATGTAACTATGGTTGGTAAAACTACCGAGGAGAAAGACATTATGCATGACCAACACTTAGAATTGATTTACTCTCGGTCGAGTACTTTGTATGAAATTATCCCCCATGCTCCTAGGTCGTCGACAGATCTGAAGAAGCCAAACTTAGGACCCCATGCCTATGGTGTGGTTGGTTATGTTTCTCATGCCTCATTGAACAAGTTAGATGATCATATGGGTCACATGTTTATCTTTCCACACCCTTCAACTACTATTTCTAGTGCTCAAACTACCATAGTTCCTACTCAAAACTATGAGGTGAATTCGCTGCAATCCAAGCAATCGAAGAATCCTAAAAATCCTAGAGGAAAGAAGAAAAAGAATAAGAAGACAATTTCCAATACTGAGAAAGGGATTGTGCCCACCCAAAACACTCAGAAGGGAGGCACAATAGAGAAAAATAAGATTTAGATCCCCTACACAATTTGTGGGGAGGACCACCCTACTCATTAGTGTCCTCAAAAGGATGAGGTCCATAGATTTTTGGCACAACAAAAGGGTCCCCGGTATCATGATGTCTTAACTCATCATTTCCCCCCTCAACCTCAACATATGGTTGCCAAAAATACTGACCCTCCACAAGTAGGCATCGCAGGTACCCATCACCATGAGGGGTCTTCCTTGAATGCTTCTATTTTCATCTGTGACCACATATTTAATTTTCAAATGCAATCCAAGAACTATGACACATATAATCCTATTCCTATTGTGCATGAACCAACATCTTCTTCCTATCATGGTGGCCCTCTTCAAATTGAGAAGCCACCATTTGACACACTGCTTCACCCCCTGAGGGTCGTTCTTCGAAGAACGATACACAATATAAAAAAATGGCTTCCCACAACTACAACAATGTAGAAGACTTGGCCCATGCACCTTGTGCCATCTATTCCCTCGAAGTTCTCCTAAGATTCTTAGTGCAGTGAAAATACTTGTTGTCAGCTATAGATGGGATTGATCCCTAGAAGTCAAGTTTGATGACCTTTTATTCCGATTAGGTTACTCATAGGATTTCCCATCGGGTTTCTTTCCAGATCAAAGTGCACATTATGGGAAAAACAATATTCCTAACTGTGGTTAATGAGGGAGTCTCAACTTGCATCGTGTCTATTTATTAATTTTGGAAAGCCATTTGCTCTCCTAAACTAGACACATTTGCAACACTGTTGAAATCATTTGATGGTCACATATTCCAGCCTCATGAAATAATCACCGCCTTAACCATCGAGTTAGGTGGTGAGATTGTCTATGTTTCCATGGAGGTTGTCGATGCACCTCTTTAGTACAATTTGTTACTTGGGAATACTTGGTTATAAAATATGATTGCAATTGTCTTGTCAATATTTAGGGTCTTATGCTTCCCTCATCAAGGGAAAATAGTGATGATCAATCAATTTGTGTTCTACACCCCATACCTTGGATCCAATTCTGGGTCAAATGTACCCTTTGTAGGTGATACTCAGTAGTATTATATGCATGTTGGTGTGGGGATGATTAAATATCCTTCACTTATGGGTATATTTCTACTTACCCCACCATCTCCTACTATGAAAATTTATCCTATCAACATGATCTCCTCATCTACCATTGGATCCCTTAGATCTGTTGATCCTTGGGTGGTAACTCATCCCAAGGATGTTGACTCATATGGAGAATCCATGCTACTCACCAGAGATGAGATTATCTATCTAACAATCCTATCAACATTCACTAATGTTGGTCAACAACGCCATCATTATATGGAGTGTGATAAACCTACTCCACCTGAATGGGTTGTTGAATATCCATGTTCACATGATTTCCTAGATACTGAGTTGCCTTCATATGAGGCCATTCTAGAATTCATGGCTTCAATCGATAATCCAAAGGATGAGGTGATGCATAGATCATCTTGTCCTAATGTGGAACTAATGAGAGTCAACATGATGAGTTTCAATTTAAGACTGGGGGCATTTTCTAACTGTTTGAGTCCTCATCATACAGTTGGGTTTTATCTTTCCTAGGATTTGTCCTGGTAATATGAGTCATAGATACTCCTCCAGCTGGTTACTCTTCCAGTCATCATGGAGAGTGCTTCAATTCCTCCTACCATAATGGTACATATAGCATGACATAATGGTGACTTTTTGGAAGCAATATGAGTCATACATACTCCTCCAGCTGGTTACTCTTCCAGTCATCATGGAGAGTGCTTCAATTCCTCCAGTTGTTTTGTTGAGTTTTTGAGTCGATCATCCCTTTTTCAGTGGTACATTGTGATCCTCTCTCTTCACATCATCTATCAATGTATTTTTCGTGTCAATTGATGGGGGATAAATTAGGGCCCTCCTTCAACAAATCTCTTCATATCAACTTCAACACACTATCTAGGAAAGGGATCTAGAAACTAGCTAGTACCTTGGAGCTTGCTATCATCAGTGGAATTCCTCCTTGTGATCATCAGTGGGTCTAAATCATTGAATCATGATTGATTGATTCTATGAGTGCTCGACATCATATCCTATATTCACACTCGCTAAATTGTACTAGGTACCTTGGGGTCCATCTTCCTCATTTGTGGGTCCCCTCACATCTGTTAATGGTATAAATCAATGACCAGTAATCAAATGGTTTCTACCATGCTTGACATCAACTCATATATTCACATGATGTAGATTTATACCATTGGGGATTGGGATGAATACATTGGGTTCAAGGACACATAATTCCTTTACAACATCCCCTCCCAAGTTGCAATGGAGTATATCACCTATCTATGAGTGCTTTGAAGACATCGAGGGCACTTCCCTCAGTGCTCATTGTCTTCCTGATGTATATATGTTGTGTCATAGATCCACATTGTATTTTCTAGTACCTATGATTGTATACATGACATAGATCCACATTTTATTGTCTCGTGGATATGCTCTCATTTATGACATAGATCCACCATGTATTCTTTCATGTCCATGGTCTTTCATTTCATGTCATGGATCCATAGTGTATTGTTTGGTGACCATGATCTTTAGAGTATGAGTTTGTCTACCTAGGGGATGGTGTGTCTATGTATTCATACTTGGTGTTTGATTACAAGCACTCTTTGACATCTAGACCTCCTTTTCTCTCTTCTCACGCTACCTCACATGGACATTATTTTATTGTAATGTGTTTTGACCATCCATTCATTTCCTAACCTCACACATTAGGGGGCATCTTTTATGGCCCTAATTTCCACCCTATAGGCCAGAAGAGAATCCAACAGAAGATGAAATCCAAATAACATGTCTTTCTTGATATTAAAGACCTTTTTTAGGGTTATCGTGGGACTCATACGAGACAACTTGCAATGATCATCGCATGTCATTTGTAGTGAAACAAGCAATTATATGTGTAACCTTCTAGATTCAATGAGTTAAGAAGAGCTAAGTGATGGGTGAGTTGTATATTTGTGGCATGAGACCAGGAACTCACATCATTCAAGCTTCTATTGGGTTTTTGAATATCTAGAATCTCTCCCAAGCCTCTTCCAAGGATCTATATAAGAAAGGAAAGACTTGAGAGAAAGGGGGGAGAATAATTTGTAGAGTTATGCTATCCAATTGTAGAGGTGATTTTCCTATTCAAAATATCTAGAAATTAGATTGCCTAGTTTGATCAAGAAGCTGAGGAAAAGAAAGAAGCAAGGAGCCAAAGGGGAATTGCATCCACATCCAAGGTATGAAAATTTCATGTATTTCTTCTATATTCATTAATAGATCATTGGTTTTCCCCCAAATTGTTTGTGTTTAATTCATAAATTTTTGGATTTGATCTTATTAGAAATAGATCAAGATAGATCTAGTGAATTTGATTTTTTTAACACTATAAGGACAATAGATAGGTGGTTGTTTATATCCTTGTGTGCAGGAAGCAAATTGCAAGATTTGGAGATGGATCTCAAGAGCTGCAACATCCAGGACATGTGAGGAAAACTATCAGTCTAAAGTTATGATCAATCCCCTTCGTGGTTAAAAGGAAAATAATTTGTTTGCATCTAGGGAAACCATAAGAAGTCTATCCCCCATTTTTCATTTCCTTTTACAAGTCCGAAAACGAGAAAAAATGTACTTGGTAATGTCTTTTTCATGTTATTTTACGAGTCCAAAAAAGAGATAAAAGTATAGTCAGCTAGAGAGAACAAGTGGCTTAACAACATGCTCCTATTTTCCAAGTGCATGGAATTGACCTAATAAAAATGAATACAAATGGTACTAGCAAGTGAGATCCACTCTTAGTAGTTGTTCTCTCCATGGGTAGGTGAATGCAAAATGGATGCCAAATAATGAAAGAGGAAAATGGTCAACACAATGGAAATAGCGATAAGCAAGATCTAGGAAAACAACAACGCAACAATGGGAGACATGACATAAGAAAAAAATGCATAGGCTACCATTAAGAAATAAGAAAATGTTTTTGACAACCCCCACAAGATGTGGCCAGAAAATAGACGAAGAGAGAAAAATGAGGCTCAATCATCAAGTCATGGTGGGGCTACAAGAGGGCCCTTGGGCCTACGAGAAATTGCATCATGGGAACCAAATGGAAATATAGGTGCTAACTAGGGTTCCCATGAAGGGTAGGCACTACTGAACAAGTTACAACTTGTAAAATGGAATGGCCAATGTAGCAAACCAACGATATTGAATCTAAGGTGGTGTAATGACATAATGGATGGTTAATAATGAAAGGCAGTGAGTGTAGGGAAAAATCTATCCCTATATGCCGGTTCAGAAAACACGTACCTCAAGTTCAGTGGAAGTCGCCATCTTCCTAAACAATTCCTCATAATCTTGTCAATCATATGAAAAACTATATACCAGGGTAAATTTAATTAAAAATGGAATAAAGTAACAATAAGCTCAAATAATGAAAAGGAAACCACTTATTTGGTCTTGAAGTGAAAAAATATTTTTTTATTTCCCAAAAAGTTATCAAAAGAAACTTTCCATGGTAAAAACTCATTCTTCATCAACTCCCCCAGGCTCCTAGGCCATCAATAGATTTGAAGAAGCCAAACCTAGGACCCCATGTCGATGGTGTGGTTGGTTTTGTTTCCCATATCTATGTGAACCAATTAGTTGATCAGATGAGTCACATGTCTATCTCATTACACACATCGTCTACTAGTTCTAGTGTTCAAACTGCCATGATCCCTACTGAAACCTCTAAGGTCAATCTGGTGCAGTCCATGAAGCTGAAGAATCCTCAACACCCCGGAGGAAAGAAGAAAAGGAATAAGAAGAAAAATTCCAACACTGAGAAAGGGACTACACCCACCCAAAACACTTAGGAGGGAGGAAAAAAAGAGAAGAAGACCTTGCATGATTTATGGGGAGGACCACTGTAATGTCCCTGATCTAGACTCTAGGAAGACAAGTGTCGACTTGGGCACATGAATTTAAAGTTGAAGTGTCAGCTCGTGTTGGGGGGTTTAATTTCCATTCTCCATCCACTGTCTAACCGTGAACTGGGGGCATCCATCACAGATCTCTGGAACCAGTAACTCGTGAGTCAAATCATGTTGGGGGTTCACTTACCATTCTGTGTGACTCCCATCCTTGTGTCTGGATGAGTTTTGAGATCCTTCACCTTTGTGTCTGCACTCTCGCGAGGTTAGTCACCCTGAAACCAGTGAAAACTGAGGGACTAATCCATGTTTCTTGTGAAGCCCGATGCAATTGTGGTTTCCTGAGCCATGTTGTGACTTA